>OX246738.1:58169447-58341469 GCA_945910005.1 Isoperla grammatica
GAGTTCTACGACTCATGTGATGTCTCATATGCCCAATAACCTGTATTTGTTACTTATACAAAATGTACACTGTCTTTTCTCTTGAAATAAATCTTGAATCTTGAATATAATTGGAAATATACGCTTCCCAGATATAAAAATTATACCGCCCGTATTTTTAGATAATGATCTTCCATTTTTAGGTGCTTTGAGAAATATTTATTTTTGATGAGACTTCCCTATTGCAACTGCAATAACTAATAATAATGAAATATACAAAACAGGAGCCAAATTTACAAAGGTACCGGTACTAAACTATTTAAAAAATATGGTAAGGGAAACAGAAAACATCGAAAGTTCAACAAAAATGCGAAAGTGAATGTCTCCAAATATAAAGCTGTGTGGAACCAAATCCAACCAGCAACTCCCCATGAACTCGACCCAACGCAACAACTAAAACCCAACCACCTCGATCAACCATAATCCACAAAGAATTTAGTGAAACCACCCCAATATCCAAGACCTATCCCCAGGAGTTAACACATCCTGCCCTGGAGTGACTCCAAGATACCAGCAAGCAGCAACTAGGCCTACATAAAGTTCGAAATTGGAACCACCATTTTATTTCAAGCTGAATAAAGCTGAAATTCTTCGTGCAGCATTTCATTTCAGTGGGATAGAAAAATTTGCAATTTTTTAGGGAAACTAAATAGAAATTAAACGATTTACTTGAGTAAATAATATCTTCGTTGGATTTGAGCACCACTCTGCTAAACATTTAGGGCGGTTTTTCAATCAGTTTTTTAATCAGTGATTAGATCAACCAGAGCTATTACCAACTTGAGAATGCTGTGATACTGTTAGTAACCAATTATCAAACGTCTCCTAATTACTCTTATCAAATTGATAGAATTCTTATTCCAGCGACTTTAAATTCGTATGTAAACCACATTGTATAAAAGTTCAAATCAGCAATATCATACTATTTATATACAAACTAATAAATAGCTATAATTTATATTGGTCAACATGTGTATTATGATGCAATAGTGTTTTGTTCAGGTAAAAAAACACACCTTTCAACAGTGATTTGAAAGAATTTGGTACAGACAGATCATTGTTGTCTAAACACAGGATGGACCATCAATTTACCAAAGGCTGGTTAGGTACTTCCACGGCCTCTTTTAGGTTGCATAATTTAATATCTTTGTGAGCTTGACAAATGACTTCACTCATCTCAAGCAATAATAGCCAACCAGGAAAACATATACATACACTATTTTATTTTCTATTTATCAAACATGCAGGCTTATGAATTCAATAAATTAAAACTGAGTTGTGCTTTTTAAAAATTGTTATCATATAGGCCTACAAAATTAGTTTGAACTAAAAAAAAAACATTTTTAATATGTTTAGGTTGCATCTACATTTTACATTGACAATGTTGGTAAAAGCCTTGGTTACCCCAACCACTGATTAAAAAACTGATTGAAAAACCGGCCCTTAGGGCCGGTTTTTCAATCAGTTTTGTAATCAGTGATTAGATCAACCAGAGCTATTACCAACTTGAGAATGCTGTGATACTGTTAGTAACCAATTATCAAACGTCTCCTAATAACTCTTATCAAATTGATAGAATTCTTATTCCAGCGACTTTAAATTCGTATGTAAACCACATTATATAAAAGTTCAAATCAGCATTATAGGAAATAAATACTATTTATATACAAACTAATGAAAAGCTGTAATTTATATTGGTCAACATGTGTATTATGATGCAATAGTGTTTTGTTCAGGTAAAAAAACACACCTTTCAACAGTGATTTGAAAGAATTTGGTACAGACAGATCATTGTTGTCTAAACACTGGATGGACCATCAATTTACCAAAGGCTGGTTAGGTACTTCCACGGCCTCTTTTAGGTTGCATAATTTAATATCTTTGTGAGCTTGACAAATGACTTCACTCATCTCAAGCAATAATAGCCAACCAGAAAAACATATACATACACTTTTTTATTTCCTATTTATCAAACATGCAGGCTTATGAATTCAATAAATTAAAACTGAGTTGTGCTTTTTAAAAATTGTTATCATATAGGCCTACAAAATTAGTTTGAACTAAAAAAAAAAACATTTTTAATATGTTTGGGTTGCATCTACATTTTACATTGACAATGTTGGTAAAAGCCTTGGTTACCCTAACCACTGATTAAAAAACTGATTGAAAAACCGGCCCTTAGTATGCTAATAAGTTGTTTTCACCATGGCAACAACCTTAGGGTATCATGGTTGTCATGGGTAAAACAAGTTAGTACGTACGGTAGCTTACTTCATATTTATCCGAAGTGCATAATACCGTGCCTTAGTTAATTGGATTGAAGGAAACCAGTATGAATGGTATCTGCTCTGCTACATGCAACCGATAGATGTGGCTCAGCGATAAGACGCGAGACTCTAATTCAGGAGGTCGCCGGTTCGATTCCGGCCACCGGCAGTCCTGACTGAAAGATTTTTCCGAAGTTTTCCTCAGTCGTAAAGGCTAATGCTGGGATTGAGTCCTACTAAATAGCCCTCACATTCTTTCCCAGCTATCCAAACATCCTAATAATCTATAGTTAGTCACCTGAAGAGGGGCACATCAGGTAAAGCTGGTGTGCAGCTATAACCTACGAACAATTACTAGATGCACACATGACATGTCTTACCACGCTCGCGACGGGAGTAGAGTGAATGAATGTAGGCTTATATCAGTAGAGACGGGACACACCACTTAGTGAACTATTAATCATCATCACTCAGTGATCTCTGCGAGGTTGAACAAGGTCAATACTATGTGTGACGTGTCTCAGCAACAAGGACGTTCAGCCATCTGATTGGCCCTCCACGTACTGTCAGACCAATGTACTAATCATATGAGAGAGATACAATCCATGTGTGGTTTACGGTTTATGTCTACTACTATAAATTAAAGAGGAATATTAATCAAAATTAATCGAATTATAACCGCTATGATGAAACTCTACTAAATTTTGTTTTCACCATGGCAACAACCGCTGGGAAGCATGGTTTCCATTGTGAAAACAAGTCAATGGCTTACTAAATAGTTCATAATTTGGGCACGTTGGGCCTGGTCTTATGTCTCCCAAGTTCCAATCCAACTAACTTCTTATTTGTTTTCACAAGAACAACCACAATCAGAAGCTTTGAAATCAAGTCAGCTGTCACCCAAAATATTTATAGTTGGGATTCAAAAGACCAGGCATTATTGAACTAAATTTGTATTGTAATACAAATTTAGTTTCATAACAAAAATAAATAATGTATTATTTTATCCTTGAATCCCATCGGTATGAAAGTAGTCTTTATGCTATATTGTACTGCATTATTTTGTATTGCCGTATGTTACAAATACAAGGCATTGTTTAAACATTGTGGGAAATGCAGAGTATGACGTACGTCTATATGTAAGTATATCCATACATCTGACGTACATGTCAGGGTTGCACTTATTGTGATATAAATACACGCTGTAGTTTTTGCTTTTTCCTGTACTAGTACAAATTTCCAGGAATAGTTCTATCTACCTAATTTTAAGTATTTCCGCTATTATCCCTGGTTCATTGAAATTGATGATAATATATCATTATAAACTGCCTGTAATATCAGTATAAACTGCCTGTAATATCAGTTAAATTGATGGGGGGAAATGTAAACAGTATTATGGCTAATTATGTAACTAGGAAGCCCGAAATGAAATGTGCGGAAGTGCATGGTGATATATTTACCAAGCATATTGTCTAATATGTGGTATTTTGGTGTCGACCTACTAATCGAGAAAACGAAGAAGCCATGCAGTGAGGTCACAGAAATACAACTCTTTTATTTGTTCTTTATCGAACGCGTTCTTAGATTATAGGGTATTTTATTTTTTAATGCCTGGAGATGTAAAATGGCAGTTGCATTAATTTCTTTGGGAATTAGGAAACTAACAGTTGAAGAAAAATATGCTGGAAGAATGTTTTATTAGCATTGATACATGCTTCGTACATTATTTTATTCACGTTATGGATCTATATACTTCTCAGTTCCAGATTACATTTTCTGATTAATTTTGACTACACCATAACCCTGTCTGACTGAGGATATGGCAACATGCCTCTGCATTACACAATTAGTCCAGTCCTTGTTAGGTCACGGGGGGTCTTCCGTCTTCAGTTGCCGCACTGACCACGTGTTTGTCATGTGGTCGGCAATTTGACCTCCCCTAGCCCCGATGCTGTGACTGGAGCAGCTCCCAGTGCAAAGGAAAGAGAGAGATGGCGCTGTGGCCGGAGCAGCATCCCTCATATGAAATACACATGCCCCCACGCTCACTGAGCACTCGCATGTTTCTCGAGTGAATCTTCGAATAAATCTCACCACAAAAATCGCAAGTCAGTGTATAAAAAGTGTAAACGTTACATGAATTTGTTATGTCTTAATAATACATTATATGAATAATTGTATTAAAGGGGTTTATCATTTTACGAGGGGGTGCTGCAGCTCCGCAGCTCCTAGCACGAGCCGCCACTGCATTTGCATTCGCGGGCATAGTCCACACCTGAATAGAGATGTTGGGAGAATCGATAGCTTTGCAATCGCTGTGTGTGACTTTATTTGCATATATTATTATTCCTTATGCGCCGTAGATAATTCATTAATAATTAAGATAACCGTATACAGAAAGAAGTGTTGCCTATACATATTTGGCTATATTTGGCTACAGAAGATTATAAATAGTAACTCAAACGATTGACATCTTTGCACCAAAAGGAAGCGTTATTGTTAAGGTCATACGATTTCCGTCTCAAGAATATTAGTAAACAATTGGTGAGTTTCCCACGGCCCGAAGTATCACTCGTGCTAAACAATGTCGCACAATGTGTCCGGTGGTTCCATCAGTGCAATCAAGTGTTTGTTTTAATAATGACAAATAGATACATTGCAAAACTATGCCACGGCTACTCTTTACCCGACGCAATGGGGCAAGTAAGTCTTACTCTAGCTAATACACCCATGTCCAAATTGCTGCTGTGAAAGATCAATTTGATAAATTTAAAAAAAAATGTTTGTAAAAATTACTCTCATTTAGCCTAATATTGGTATTGTATCTCTATTATGGTATAAGTGTAATTTTTGACGTAGAAACAAAAATGGAATTAATTGATTTAATTCACATGTTAATTCATGATGAAAACATCGATACTTAACAGTAACACCGCTTTATTAATTTGTTATGGTATAAGTTATATGAAAAGCCTCATTTACAATGGCGGACCTAATCAAAGACACATCAATAGTGATTAGTGGACAATTCAACAATGCGTGTATGTTGTGTCAGCTTCTATTGGCGAAAAACTGATTTCGATCATCAGAGCATATCAGAGTTCCAATGCGCAGCTCAAGCAATAGACGCTCTAGAATCTAGATAAAGTTCACAACTTATATAAGTTATGCAGCTTGCGATTTCCGCGGCCCAACCGCTGTCGTAACTTCATATTTCAGGTTATATTTGCAAAATGATCTCCATCTAAATATATTTATCGTATATGAATTCGTTATGAGTGTTTTGAATTGGTATTTGCTTCAATTGGGATAAATATTGGCAGTGTTGGCGTCTTAGATTTTAAATAATAGTTTTTGTTTTTCAATTCTGCTGACACACTTCATAAATAATAATATGATTCATTTCCTTTTTTCCTCTGTCTCTTTTTACAGCACACTTTTTTTGTTCACAGTTTAAATTTATAAAATTGTTTTCCATTAAAACTTTAATTTAAATGCCGTCATAATTGCACAACTAGGTACATTATCTTATAAAAGTTAACTTGTGAATGTATAGATATTTGAAAACTCAAATCAATAAGGAAACTACCTAATAAAATCCCGTCTCGGCTAAAAGTGATTAGTAAGCATAACACCACCATTGCACATTGCACGCTACGGAGGTTACAATGCACTGATAACATTATGCTCTTACAACACTATGACGTAACACGATGAGCGAATCGCACTAGTTTGCGACGTCTTACGGAAACTACCACACACTACACACTCCACGTGTGCGCATGCATAACACACAACTTCAAACTTCCTGCTCGCCGAATACCCTAGAACTAGAAGCTGAAGCGGTAGGTTTCTCAATGATTACTAATATGTTTGTGGTTCATAAATCGTGAGTGATATTTTCATAATCGGTTAAATGAGGAAATCGAGTGTTATTTTCTTGTGTGTTTGATTCGTGTGCAAAACAACTAATCAATGCATTACAGACTGAACGTTAAAAATTGCGTCGGCGTGAATGGCGACAAAGTAATATGTACAAAATAATGATAGTTGTGTTTCTATTATTGAAATCATGCTTTTCTAGACAATGAGGGCTGAAAGATGATAAAGGATCATTACAAAAAAAATTGAGGCCCTATGCGGGATTCGATCCCATGTCTCTAGGAGACAGATTTTACAGAAATGTGTATTGGTGTAGATACTTTTATTTTTATTTATTTATTTCCTCTTTTTGTACATTACACATTTGGATTTTTCTTGATCATGCGGAAATTACCTGAACCAATAAACATAGATTTGTGGCGGTTCAGGTTTACATATAATCTATACCCCTTTTTTAATATACAGTGTACATCGACTAAGATTAATTTTGATTGTAGAATTGAATGCCTTGAAATAGTTTTTATTTTATACTAAACCTTTATGAATGAGTAAAAGAACGTCATGAATCTGTTCTTTTTCATTGAACATAAATAGTATTTATGAAATAGTATTTGCGCAGTAGATTTATCTCGTTCCATGAACTGAAAAACAAAACAGTGAGTGTCTTGTGACGTGGAAGTGTGAAGTTGGCCGTGTCAGTAGGCTCGCACTAGCAATACACAAACCCAACCGCGCCTCTTCTTAAGTAGGATACACTTTTTGGGCGGTTACGTTTAAATCTCTAATGTAAGTATTCTCAGGCTCACGAAATAGCCGAGGCCAATTAATTACTACCAATTTTCTTCTTCCCTATTTCCGACCATCTACTTGAAACAGGTATATTGGGGATAATTTACGATCTTGGGTTGAATACCTGGAAATCCCTAACACAGTGGGCGTTATGAGGCTTGTGTACTCTACGTAGCGGAACAATACATTTACGAATGAGTAAAAGAACGCCAGGAATCTGTTGTTTTTCATTGAACAGCGTGCATGAAAGAGGAGTAGATAAGAATCTGAGCCGAAATGTACTCCGAATACTCTGTTTAGAGCACGGTGGTTCATTAGCACCGCCATGTTGATTACTCGTATACGAGCCACTTCAAAATGAATGCCCGCATTAGGACGTGCGCCCTGGAGAAACTGCATAGAACAGATCTAGGGTCTAGGCCCACTCTCATAGGCACTCTAACCTAAGAAAATACAAACCAGCTGTTTTACTACAAAATGTGAATCATCTATAAATATAACTCGCTGCGCATCTGCGGCCGTAACTGTAATGGCCGGCACACTTCACTAGGCCACAGACAGTAAAACAATTTAAAAACTTCATACATGCACTTTTCCACTCACCGCCATATTTCTCAACACTCTTTGTTTTATAAGAAGTCTCTCGAGCGTACTCCGGAGCGCGCTCTAGACCGTACCGGGACGCAGAGCACGGTAGCCTACATTTCGGGACACTTTGAGTGTGATCTGTATATATACTCGAGTACATTTCGGACGGCACCCTTGGTCGGATCAGAGGCTACAGAACAGTAATGGCGCAACCATTAGACCTTGATGAGATGGATGACTACGCACGACTACCTTTCCAATGCTTTCGTCAGAGGCGAGGATCTCGTAGCCAACCAGCGAACCGCTCGAAACAAACCCCCGCAATAGCGATCGCTGATTGGCTACGAGTGGGGGTGTGTTCCTCGCCTGTGACGAAAGTAGGAGAAAGGTGCGGCAAGTTTAAGAACGCATCCACATTAATGTGGCGCCACTTCTAACTTTTGTATGTCAGCTTTTAAACTACAATAATAATTATTGCATTCCATTAGATATGCCCTGTTTGATACGTTTACTGCATATACGATACGATACACATATACCGTTCGTGCTAGCCTAAACTATTCTTGGTATGCAATATGCTCACTTATTTCTCTACAACTGACTTGGTGTAGTCTACGGGGTGATGGCCGGCGGCAATATGGCCTCCAACAATGTCCGTGCATGACGTCACGTGATATAAAGAATAGCTTATAAAGTTTGAAATTGTAACATATTCAAAATATAGCGCGCACGTGTTATTTATCTACTGCATTAACCCTTCATCACCTAATCATCATTCATAAATCATCATTCATCATCAATGAACGTAGGTTGTTGCTGCACACACACAACATCGAGGGTCGAGACTACTCCATACGTGTATTCGAATCCAAGCAACAAGCCTGTCTTGCATATTCCGGCTGGCAGGCATTTTTCAGCAAATATTCAGAAACAGTTCTGACGTCTGCTCGATAATATGACGCTTGGCTGCTGTGTTTTCTAAGTATTATCTTCGTAATAATTCATAATGTTTACTGTTTACTACAATATTTCAATCTAAGTTTTTAAATAATTCATTGGAAACACAACATGCATTTGCATGAATAATGAACAATTATCTACAAGTCATCTAAAACATACTTTGAAAATCAAGAATTATTGCGTACCGTATATCTTTTATGCTAGGCTCGCAGCTCAGCAGAGAAAATTCTAACAGGCGAATCAGTCACATCGATGGTGTATTTAGGTCCCTAAATATGAATGAATATGTGGCCCCGTATGCAACTTGGCAACCCTTGTATTATCGAAATGTTTACGAACATCGTAAGCGAACGCTATTATTTCGTACACTTATAATTCTATCTATCAGTAAATTTTGTTTTGTTAATGATAAATCAAAAGAAGAAATCTACGCATTTATTTTCAATATCGCATTCGACTGTATCACTGCAATAATATTATTGGCCGATAGAGGTAGCTCAGCGGAAACACGCAAAGCTCTAAGGTCGCCGGTTCGATTCCGACCACCGGCCATTCTAATTGAATGTTTTACCCAAGGGTTTCTTCAGTAATAAATGCGAATAACAACCCTCGGACATTCCTTCTCAACTGTCCAAACACCCTAACATACCCGTACCTACAGCACATCAGGTAAAGCTGATTCCTACGTAAAATAACTAATATTATTGAACAGCGGTTGATGGTTCATCTCAAACCTCTGTCGGATTGTAAAAAGTAAATGTCCGTTTGTCTGTCCGTCTGTCCGTCTGTCCATCTCTCCGTTTCTCCGTCTGTCTGTCCGTCTGTCCGTCTGTATGTCTACCCGTCAGTCCTCTTGTCCGTCTGTCTGCCTGTCCTTCTGTCCATCTGTCCGTATGTCCTTCTGTCCGTATGTCCTTCTGTCCGTCTGTCTGTCTGTTCTTCTGTCCGTCTGTCCTCTTGTCCGTCTGTCGTATGTCCGTATGTCCGTCTGTCCGTCATGTCTATGATGCTATTTGAGAGTGCCTTCTTTCTTCTCTTAGCTCCGCTAAGTTCGTGTTTGACGTTCTATCAAACTTCTGCATCATCAATGTCCCTTCGTCACTATAGATAGGATATCATGCCCTTATTTGGTAACAATTGAATCTTATGTGTGTACGCTATAATTACAAATACGAGATTGGTTTTGCCGCTAGTGGTAATTAGTTATCACACTATTTGCTTTTCAATGCTAATATACACATGACAGCAGACAATCGACAAGCTGGTAAGAGTGGTCATGCCACGTTGTGTAATGTGTAGCCCTAATTGTCTTGCCATGCAAAGAGAACATGGAAATATTAAATATCCACGTTGTTTTTCGGTTCTCATCAGACATTCGGATTGGCTCAAACTTTTCGCAACCTTTTCACGTTGTAATTCTTGAAGATTACGGTAAGTTGAAGAACTGGGCTCCAATCCCGTCACTTTGTCTCTTACTCTTTCCATCTCTATAAAATCAGATAAATAAGTGACTACCACTTACAAAATGCCATCACGACAAAAATAACATTCCCAACTGGGACTCGAACCCATGTGTCATACTTGCTTGGCTTATGATAAGTGGAAGATCTGAGCTCGAATCTCATCATTTATTTATTATCTTTCTTATTTCAAAATTCAATAAATATATTTACTAAGTCAAAGACTCATTGTACCCCAGAACGATGCGGCAGCGAGGAAGATATGGGCTGGGTGCGAATCCCACCGATCACTATAATATATACATTTCTATACCAGTCCCAGCCCAGCGTAACTATAATCTCTTATCGACCTCAGATCCGTATCCACTGTCCCATTCATGCACGCTGTTTCAACGAAAGTAAACAGATGCATGGTGTTCTTTCACACAGTTCGTAAAGGCAGTGTCCGCTAAGTAGAGTGCACAAGCCTCATTATTCACACTCGTTGTGTAAGGAATGTCCAGGTGTACTCGGCTGTATTGTAAGCATGGGACTACTTACGACGAGGAACCTTTAGAATATATTGCTAAGGGATACCTTCTATGAAGCTGTATATTATCAACAGGTTTATATTGGTATTTCCGTTTTTTGTGCGTAGAATTTCATTCTCTATCTCTACTTGCACATAGCTGTGAAAGGTTTGAATATGGTCGTATTCAGGGTGGCTTGAGACTTTACACTTTACACTTCCATTACTTTCTTTCTATTTCACTCCATTACTTCCATTTCTTTCTTAAATTGAACAATTGAACCACCTCAATAATAACGTTATTACTGTGTTTCTCTACACTCTACAACAGCCAAGTTTTTAAAAAATATGGCTTTGTAATGTCTTATTTTATGTTTTTCCCGTAAACAGGAATAACATGAATTTCACTGGTATTCTTAGACAAAAAGAAATTCCAGTGTTTAGCGGTGATTCAATTTTGACAATCTTATTTAAAATTGATCAATTAATTCTCATTTTGGGAAACAAAATTATTCCTACATATTTCGGTGTTATCGTCATTCGCGAAATTGACAGTTCTCCACTTGAGGACACCTTAATGTGAGAGGTGTTCTTAGTGTGGATGTAATCATTGTTGTTTCGCATTGTTAATAATTACTGTAATCATTTGACGGAATGTGTTTGACGTCAGAGCCGCTATTTCGTCTAAGGTCACTCCGATGTAACGAGTAGTAATTTATAGCGTGACACTTTCAGGTAGGCTTATTTGATGTCTGTCTGTCAATTATTGATATTTTCCACTGTGTGAGTACGTCTATTGTGGCGTGATTCCGCGGACCAACCAGACCCCGTCTTTTCAAATCGAACCAGGTACAATCGCTTTCAAAAATAGTAACCTGATCTCTCTAAAGAATGAAAACCATTATATTTCTCTGAATAAAAACTGTCATTAACGGAAACGGATATGAAATAGGAACGGTTCCGTTTTATTTTATATATTATCCATGTATTATCATACGTGTTGAATGCACTCCCGCGTGACGGGAGGTTATGACGCGGCGCGGGAGGCTATAGTTTTACCCGCAGCGGCTGTACTTGCAGGCCGGCCATTCATTCTGTGCATCGTACGTGTGCATGCCAGTCGGGAGTACACATTGTCGCCGGCAAGACAGCTGGGCGCCCAGCACTCAGTAAGTACAACCAACATACACATGTGCACTGGCACTACAGCACTGGTCGCTCATAAAGGTTACGTTTATTTTCGTGTGGAGCTGCGAGAGTAGGCCAGCCCGAAGAGTGGGGCATTCGATAAGAGCGGAATTTATTTTAAAACAAACTTTTGAACGGGCGTATTGTGAAATAATAATTGTTTCGGTTATTAAAATTTTTGTATTTTCTGCGTGTAGTGATATTTTAAGTAAATTTGGAATGCGCCTAATGAGTACTTAATGTATTTTTGTGAATTTATACAAATTAATATTATAAAAAATAAAAATTATTATATAGTGATGCATTTTACAACGAAGACATCAGTGGTTGTTATAGTTTTAAATATTTTGGTTGTTCGTCGCTCAATAATTCATATTTGAAGTTTTGACGTGTTGTTTTTTTTTTTTTTTTTTAAGTTAAATTAGATCGTGCCATTTTAAAAACTCGTTGCGTTCTTTGTTGCTCGCCCATTACTGTTAATTTTGTATACGCGTCGAATATATTGCGTACCATAGTACTTTGATAGATCAACTAAAAATGTAAATCAATATTATACTTGTATTAATAAAATAAAATGAACATACTTACAAAGTTAGTGATAAAGTTTAAAGGCACAATTGATTGAAATCGTCAGTGGCTGTCTCAGTTTTAAATATTTAGTGTGTAACTATTTTTAATGTTGGAGTTTTTTCCCTTGACGCACTTAATGTGTACCTCGCGGTTCGCAAACAGAATAATACAAACTATGAAGAGTGAGCTGGGCACAGGTCTAAGTCGTACGGAGGCAACGGCGGCGGCCGTGCGTTCGAATCCCGCATAGGTACCGCCTGGATTTTTAACTGTCTTGTATTGTCTTGTAATAATTCATCACTGGATTATAATCACGTCACACTTTAAAACACAGCTGTATACAAAAACATTATTATAAAACCATACGACCCGTAAGTCTAGTTGTATTATAGGCCTACATCACGAGCAGCTTACACTGAAGGTTGTGGCAATTGAACGTGGGTAGGTTTCTAGAACAAACGTCGTCAATAATTTGTCCAACATACTCTAGATCGTAATAAAGTCTTCGTACACGCCAAAGTTCGTGTTTATATTCTGCGAGTATTTACAGATTGTGAACCGTAGCCCGGTTTCAGAAATCAATTCTGCTGTAGTTGTGAGGCCTAGTCTACCTTGCACGTCATCGTGCATACAAATAAAACGCATTTAAACTGTGCGCAAATGGGGTTTTGCACTAGAAAATGTGACATTTCTGCTGCATGTGGCATATTCACTGTTCTTACAAACAAACAGTGCCTGAATGTTCCGATAATCGGATTTATAAATTTCAAGCGGAGAATAAAATGAAAACGTGCGGTCACTAAAATGTTAATTGTTCAAAAGACAAACAATTTTGAGGTCAATCGTACTGTCGGGGGGAAGTTTTTGAAATAAGCAATCGAGAGGCCAGACCATCCTGAACGGTGGATGTGTGGTTTTAGTTCCTTTGATATATTAACTATTGTTTAATCCATACGATGTATTCGTTCTCTTGTTGGTCGGTATAGTAATAAATAACAAATATAAATATAATACTCAATGATGCCTTTTTCAACCTCCTAACATTATTGTGGCATGTTATTGTTTTCACCCGCGCGATGCAAAACGATTTTCGTATACACGGATACCGTCTCTATTTTAACTATTTTACACATTCACATTCATAGGTTCATTGTATTTCTTCGCCATTTAACATTTATTGGGTTAACACAAGTGCGAAACTATCACTTTTTAGACTTCTTTGTTTTGCATTTTCAATATATAGAAACTAAATATGTGTTTGATACAAGTTTCCACTGTTTCTTGATTTGATACCATTCAGCGAGCTGAGAAACCGCGGTGGGACGCGTTGATAAGCGATTTATTGTAGACCATTAAATCTGGAATTTTGGGGGAGGGCCATAGCCCCCCCCCATCATCTCGTGCATCCGTCGCTGTCATTAAAATGCATGTTATCAGTTAAAATATTGATATTTGTTGTGTAGTACAGCATTTTTTTCAAGAAATCTTATATTTTCCTGCACAAAAAAACAACACAAAATATGCAAGATTTAATTTCCTGAAGTGTAATGGCAATATTACTTGTGAAGTATTGTGCTACATATTTTGACCCTGACAATATTCAACAGAGGACCCAAACGATTACAGTAATGTAGCGCAGTTCACGTGGATACTGTTTAATGTTCGAGAGCTACTCTGACAAAAGTATTATTATAATGGCCTTCCAATTAGGCGACGGTGGAAAACGTTTGGACGAGTATTATAAGAAACTTCCGATCAATTGATTGCAGGTGCCTCCAGGATCATTTGGGGGGTGGGAGGGGGGGGGGGGGGTTGTTATGTGAGACCTCCAGACAGAGAATGGGTCTTTTGAAGAACATCAGCTATTATGTAATGATTTTGGATGAAATAAAATAATTTTACTATCTCAAATTGTTACCTGATTTTTTTAAATCATCTGATTTGAAGTAAGAGTATAGGTTGTTGGCCAGTCGCTACAAAGCTGTAATGTTTAAATTAAAGGTTATTTGTTTTTAAATAACAGTAGAATAACGTTGTGGAATAATATGAGATAACATAAATTCGACAAATGCACCATAATCTATTTGTAGTAGATCGCTCATCTGTCAACGCCGCTTTAATGTGGCGTTTACGAAAATACAAATAGTAAATAAAACAAAGTCAATTCTTTTCCGTTTGGCGACGTTCCTTTCCGCTATCGTAGTCAGTCGTGCGGCCAACTCGTCACATCTCACGTCCGTGCAACAAGGGCACATCTCAATGACCCGAAGTAGCCGGCCCGGAGAGCGGAACCAAAACCTAGCGGGCTTCCGCCGCCAATAAAACCGCACGAAATTGCCGTTTTTTGGTCATATCTCAAAAACGGCACAATAGGGAACACGCGTATGAAAATTTTAATCGATTTTTAAATACCCTGTCTCTCATTTAATAATTTTGTGTCTTTGAATTTCGAAAAACGAATCAGTCTATGCCTCAAAATAATTTGTTTAGTAACGATAAATAAAAGGGCGCGAAAAACGAGCCGCCGCCATGTAGAGTGGATTTGACGTCATGGTTTTGTACTTTGTACGCTCACCGCCTCAGCGATTGGTCTGTTCTGCCAAGTCTACACAACCATTGCGTCACAGCCACCTGTACGCGTTTCAGATCCCCGAGTTTAAACTTCAATAAATACGACCACATTAAACCTATTTAAAAATTTCTTTTTTACGTGCGACTTGCATTAATATACTTTTTGTATCTAATACTATTAAACTAAGTGTTTGGTTTAACAAAAAAAATCGTACGCGTGTTGCCTATTGAATAGTGACAAATACACGTAATTTGGATTGGTAAGAACTCAATACTGTATTTAACAAATAACAAGACTGATTTTCAGTGTAATTAGTAGAGTTGTCATTTCGTTGGTCCAGTAATTAGCATCCCTGCCTCCAATGCAGAAGGTCCCTGGTTCAAATCTCGACTCAGACAGAAGTTTTTTAATTTCTAGTATGGATTCCGCCGAATATATTATATTATATTATATTATATTATATTATATTATATTTTATTATATTATATTATATTATATTATATTTTATTATATTATATTATATTATATTATATTATATTATATTATATTATATTATATTATATTATATTATATTATATTATATTATATTATATTATATTATATTATATTATATTATATTATATTATATTATATTATATTATATTATATTATATTATATTATATTATATTATATTATATTATATTATATTATATTATATTATATTATATTATATTATATTATATTATATTATATTATATTATATTATATTATATTATATTATATTATATTATATTATATTATATTATATTATATTATATTATATTATATTATATTATATTATATTATATTATATTATATTATATTATATTATATTATATTATATTATATTATATTATATTATATTACATTATATTATATTATATTATATTATATTATATTATATTATATTATATTATAGTATATATTATTATAATCGCCGTGTTATTTCCCTTGTCTCAATCCAATTATTTATGAATATTGATTCACATTCGTAGATGTGAAACAACAATCGACAGCCAAATAGGAACAAGCTAAACAGGACAGTATAAGGAAAATGAAGGGTTTCCGTAGATGAGCCATACAGGGAAGTGAGCCATACAAGGACAAAATATATATATATTATATATATTATCTGTTTCCTGTATGGTTCATCTACGGAAAACATTCATTTTCCTTACAAACTAATTCATGCATTATACCGATAGAGGTGGCTCAGCGGTAACACGCGATACTCTAATTCGAGAGGTCGCCAGCTCGATTCCGGCCACCGATAATCCTGACCGAAACTTTTTTCCCAATGTTTTCATCTTTCATCAAGGCGAATACTGGGATTGAGTCCTACTAACAGCCCTCGGACACTCTTTCTCATGTATCCAAACACCCACTTGAAGAGGGGCACATCAGGTAAAGGTGTGCACACACCCTACTACAGATATTCCTACGAGAAATAATTATTATTATTCATATTATGCATACACACGTACATGAGCTTACACAGACAATGATACGTATACGTTGCGTACGAAATAATATATTGAACGTTGAAACAACTGAATCGCTTTCAAGGGTAATTAGATATTTAATTTGCCATTCACATTTACATAATGTTGCGCAACTCTTTGTTAATTTGAGTTTATTGAATCAAAGAGAGAAAAAAACTCAAATATCAATGCACGCTCTCGTGTGGTGTTGTGTACTTGAACCTTTGAACAGTTGCATTGCGTATACAAACATCACCGCCAATCGCAAACACTACAGCTTGTGCAAGACTTTTTAATCTACATATTCCAAAGCGCACAGTCTTTAGGTACACTCGCCGTGATTTAATAATCTAGGGGTATTAATTAACAATCAATATTTTCTCAAGAGTCTGTTTAAATATAAAATTAATATGCAAATGAAAAGCAATTGTTATGAATAAGAATTGTTGTGTGAAAGCATAATATGCGTACGAAATGCGTACGATATACGTTCTGTATGTTTCAACTTTGTGAACCACAAATCCTAAGTTCTTAAAACATCTACAGCCCGGCCTAAATCACACAGGGGACAAACAAATACCTTACTATGAAGCTTCGTATAGAACGAAGCTTCACTAATAAGGTACTTGGGACAAACTGTAGAATTTGTAGGCTTTGACCACAGATAATAAATTATCTCTGTGCTTTGACTGTTCGACCGAAGATATTCCCCCCATGTTTACTTGAGACACGTGAAATCTGGGAAAGAAGCTGGTTTTGGAAGAATATCGTCGCATATCCTAAGCCGCTATAAATGTGTTTTGCTTAGACGATTTTAAAATAATGTTTGCCTATACTTTTGGTTTCAATCGAGCACAGCATCACAAGCGTAGATTTATTTCAAGTTTGACACGTAATTTTGATTTTGATGTCACAGACTCTTTGAAAACAAATTTATGGGAAACAGAAAATCGAGAACTTTGAACCTTAAACGAAACAATGATTTAATCTAAGACGTAAATTACGTTCCCGGTGTTTTTAGTTGAAGATTTATCTATTGCTTATATATTTCCAAACGTATTGAAAACGATCAGTCTCGTTCCCTAAATTGACACTAAAATTCACTGTGTGTTACTAATTTTGATTTAACTCCTTTAAAATAGTCTATGATGCATGTTGAACACAATCCTGTCAGTTTTCGCCCCTGAAAATGGTCGTCTGTTGTTCAGGGCGCTCCTTGTGTCTATGGCCCTGAGAGTGAATATATCAAGTTACCAATGAATTCGTCCTTCTCGTGGTGGGTTTCTATGGCGTCTGGCTTATAATTGAATAATATTTCTTAGTTTTCCCCTTGCGCAGTTTAGAGCAAGAGTCTAGACGGCTTAGCCGTGACGTAAGGGAGTTTTCTCCTGCTTATCAATACGAGCCGACTCGAGGCATCTGACAAGGGAATCTGTTCTCCCTAGTGTCACGCAAGAGCTTGAGGTCCGCACCGCATAGATAGAGGATAGCAAAAGGTTCTATACCACCGCTAGAAAGAAGAACTATTGAAAGAATAAACACAATATCAAACCGCGTATTCCTATATCTCTCCAACGTCTTACGCGACTCCTCCCATTCCCGAATTCAATTCGTTTCTATTTGCTACGCGGCCTATTTCTTACGCCAGTCAGCGAAATGACAATTTGTTGTGAACCTCGCTAAAGGTGTATGAAATATTAATCATTAACAATAACCTAGTTTAGAAAATAACGGAGGGAAAGAATAACGACCGCAGGGAGTAAACTAAATTCTTTTCCGACTCAAATTCCAAGTCTGAGGTCCTGAGTTCGATTTCTGTTGGGGCAAATTTTTTGACAATAATTTCTATCGCCTCACAATTCATTGGCCACAAAGCTAGTTATAGCTTGCTTGTTGAAATCTGTGTAATTCCTAATTATCGCTGTGATAATCATAAATAATAAACAATACATAAAATAAATACGTGTACAAATATACAGATGGACGTATGATTACGTGACATCCCCTCACCCTTCAAGATCTTGGTGAGGATAGATCGTTTCCCTGCAACTGTAATGTCGGGTTCACAAGTCTTTACGCTGGCGTAAGAAATACGCAGCGTATGAGTTATAAATATCCTGATTGGCCAACGACTTGACGCAGCGTAAGGGCTCATGAACCCAACCTAGGTCTACATTTGTTGAATGATTGAATTTAAAATTAATTTTAAAGATCTTTGTGGGCTAGAAATATATACACAAACCGTAAACGCAAGTACAATTGGGTTCGACATCTCTAATTTAACGTTGTTTTGCCCGGACTTATGAGTCCAAATACATATTTTGGGTGTCAGCTGACTTCGTTTCGAAGTTTCTGATTGGTGGTTGCCATGGCAAAAAGAAGTTCGCGGAGACTTTACTTTGTTCATCGATCACATTGTTTTCTGATGCTGACAATAATTATTGGAAGACATCCATTTCCTTCAGCAGCACTCCATAACAATAACTCTTGCCGTTACATAGCTGCGTTGGGTTCGATACGAGCTGCACTTTATCGTGAAGCGAAGAGAGCCCTAATGATAGTGGTTAAGGTTTCAATTTACCAAACCTGTAATCTTCTGTTCACCTTATTCGTCGTATTTTACGCTCGCTTTCTCAAACCAATTTTGTATTTCCTGTAAAACTGTTCAGTTATTCAAAGTTATTAAATAAATAATAATAACAATCGACCGGTGAAATTGTTTGTTACATTCTAAGAATTGTCTACCGCGTAGTGGCATTCTGTGTGCGGAAGCTTGTTGATATTTGATGTGTACAAACACAAGACTTGTAGACATGAGTATAGATTGGCGAGTAAATCAATATCGAAGTAATGCTGATCTTTGGCAATGATGGTAATCGAGAAGATTGGTGGGAGACATGGCATGAGGATGATGATACATCCATGGGCAAACTGGACTCGAGTCTGAAACGCAGAAACTACTCTTTACTAAACCTCACGTATATAATCACACAATAAACAAATGAGAAAAATGAAAATGAAAATGAATGAGAATGTGTGGTGGTAATGTGGTACTGGGTAAGAGAAAGAGACGCAACATCTTCAATTTATTATCATTTTGGAAACTTCGAATGGCAATGGTGTGTTCCCAACAAACATGATACTGCGGGACCCGTGCGGGAAAGTCAAGGGATGTGCGGGTTAACTGCTGGAAACGGGAAGATCTGGGATGTGCCGGTCAGGGCCTGCGAGGGAAGGCTTAGGGACGTCCCGCATCTGGGGAACTCACGGGATATCCCTCACGGGAAGCGCGAGGGAATGTTAAGGGATGTCCCTGTCTGGGAAAGTCACGGGACGTCCCGTACGGGAAGCGCTTGGGAATGATAAGGGGCGTCCCGTGTATGGGAAAGTCACGGGACGCCCTACACTGGAAGCGCGAGGGAAGGGTAAGGGACGTCCCGTGTACGGGAAAAACATGGGATAACCCACATAGGATCCCGCGAAGAAAGGGCAAGATTTGGAAAAGATGTTTTTGTTACGTACGTCCGGGTTAACCATATAATTCTTTGTTCTTTATCTTTATCTTTTGATTGACGATATAGATACCAATGATTTATTCGAGTATTTATTCGCTCTATACCACATTCAAAATTCCATTCACAAGTTAAAGTCCTTCATAACCATGAATAAGTAAATAAATGTATTAATAAAACCCATTGTATATTTCTAATAAATCCAAGTAGTTACAGAAATGGCAGTTGTTGGTAGTTAGGGGGACTACTGGTTAGTAGTTGATAGTATACTTTCTAGAAATGTATTGTTTATTATTTTTTCCTGATTTGGCTTTCGATGGTTTTGATATGGTACGTTACATCAAATAATATTGTTAAAACGTTTTATGAATGGTATTACGATACGTCACAGTGATAATCAAAAACTTACTGATGATCGAATTGAGAAGATGAAGTAAATGAAGTTCTTAGATAAGGTAAGTATGAAACTATGAATACTATTATGATAATGCTGTTTATGTGAAAATTGTGTTTCGTAATGACAACGGCATAGGGGGAGGGATTTATACCTGTTTTGAGTGTTTTCCAGAAATATTTAAAATGACAGATGTTACATAGAATCAATGGATTTTAAATAGGCTAGCTGGTAATCACTCGTCTGCAACTATCTATTGTATTTGTATTGGTTCTTCATTTACAGATAAGACAACGAACAAATTAATTGAATTCAATGAACGATTTGAAGATTACAAAGTTTCCATGTATTATTGTAAAAATGTGTCGCTGAAGCTTAATTTCAAATTTAGCAACATCATGCACCTGACATTATAGCCAACTGTTATACCTCATATCTATACAATATGAGTATGATATACATTATAGAACTGGTAATAAATAAGGTAAAAAAGTAACTTCTCAATATACGTCTACTGTAAGGAAGTATTGTTTACGTCCTATTCAATTCGAGAAAGTGAGACTAGTTTCAGTATGCACAACCTACAATGCATCGTACGCACATTCATATTGTTAATTTAAAAAGCTCAGTTTAAAAAGTATCTTTGGTGCTTATAAACTGTAAGAAAACTGTAATGACAAAGGATACCGCACTATGAAGAAGGCTCTCTTTGTATTGTTATTATGTGTTGTGATATTGCTTATGTAGCTGATGATAACCGTACTTAATTCGACCACTACCGATAAGAAATTACAACGTGTTCATTCATTATCTATGCTACAAGTCCTACTAAGCTTTGTAATACGGTGCCGCTCGCTATAGTGGTGATAAGATTCGGGCGGAGTGGGGTTGGAATCCCACCGTGGTAAGCAAAACAGTCCAAAACACTGACTGGACTACACAACAAGTTTATACTTCGTGGGTGTTAGACGTTACTTATACGTGTGCTATCATGTTCTTTCGTGAAAAAATAAAATAAGTTAGGGCTTTATTAGTATCATAATCTTATTGTGATTTTTTTTTAATCCATTGAATATTGATCCGTGTCGTGGACTGTGTTTGTGTGTGAGTGTGTGTGGTCGGAAGAAAGGAAAGAAGAACAAAACTGACTGGCAAGTGGCAACGGTATATTGACGACTCGTGTTTTTAAAACGAAAAATAGGATTCAACTTCGTTATGGACAAGTTCATTATTATAAAAATCACGTGAAGACGCAATTGTTCCTGAAAATAAAGAATACTAAGGTAGGTTTCTTTTAAGTTCGTATTCATATTTTCAAGATGCTATCAAATATTATCTTCAAAATCCTGTTGTGTTTTTGGGTTGCTTTGCTAACACGGTTCGTTCACTTTAACATCAGGCTGAAGACCGAAGTTGAGCTATTCGATCGGAAATTACTAATTTGGTTGGACGAATGTACATCGAATTTTATTTACGACTAATAATAATTGTATTACATTTTGCTTCAATATTTTCCTTTTTTAATATCACCTTAGTTATGGGTAAATAAAAATACATACATACAAGGAAGCATACAATCTAAAATTAATACGCATTGATTGATTAATACGATGATCTAGACTAGACAGGGATCTAACATAATTTAGTAGTATAAAAAATAGTTACGGCTGTGGCTTCGTCTCACATACTTTGCTTATCAAAATATATCTTTTCAGGCAGGATTTTAACTAGCCAGAGTCGACAACTATTCGCTTAAGTTCAATCTTTTGCAAACGCGCCGTTTGAATAAGGATTTGGTTTGATTAGGAAATGGGTTTGATGTTCTATTTTGGTGTGTACTAACAGGTAATATGTGCTCGTATAAATAAATTAAAAATTATACTACATGACGGAAATCATCAAAACGTAGGACCAATATCTTGTGACTAGTCACAAATATAGAATGCCTGCGTAGTTGTTATATATAAGTTGAACAAAACACAAGGAAAAGCAATTATAAACACGTAGGAACAATATCATTTGAGAGCGTGGCTCGTCTGGCTGTGATTGACTATAGGTACAAAAAGTAAAATGCATATATAATGCAATGTAAGTATAGAAAAAAAAACATAAGAAATGTTGATAAAAGGATAGGAGGTTAGTCCGTGAGCATGTGACGAGTGGTGCGGGGGCCGGGGGTGGCGTGCACATATTGCCCCCGGTCGTAACAGTCAAGTCAGTGGTTCTTTCATTTATGTATACACAACAAATAACAATTTCATCGGATCGCGTTAAAATAACAGTTTCGTGACGGGACGGATAAACTAGAAAATATTTGTTATTTAGTTATCTTATTTTTTATTTACATAATTTATATGAAATGGCGCATCTGGCGCGCATCGTATAGCCAGTTAAAATTTTGAATTCCTCAAATCCAAGGGGGGCAAATGCCCTTTTGCTTCCCCTTGCGGCGCCCATGTTAATACCTACGATAAGCTTTGCAATGAACTTCTAGTGTTCTGATTTTTGTTTTTGTTTTTTTTACGAATAAATAAAATGTGTAGACAAAGTTTAAGCACATATAACAAAGTAAAAATAAGACAATATATTCACAGAGTCACTTCAAAACGAGATATTCTTTTATAAAACAAACTGACAATTTTTTTCATTCTACTGCTCTAAAACACACAGATTATCACAAAAATGACGTTGAAAAATGCATTTTCCGGGGGCCAAACACCTGACCCCCCCGTCCCCCTTTCAGTTCGGGCCGTCTACTACACACTACAATTTAGGTCTTCACCCATATTGGGGGGGGGGGGGGGGGAGGAAGAGCGTTGTGAGTGGGTGGTGTGGGTCGATAATAAAAATATAAAAATAGCAATGAATTATTATATTTTTGTAACAAATTGTCCAAAAGTGTTAATCATATTTCTCACGCTTGCACGCCCTGCTTAGTGCATACTAGCGCTTTTCAGCTTGTCTCTTCAGAATTACATAATTTTATTTTGTAAAATAAACAGCAGCACCTAACATAAAAAGCACCTTATAGCTATCTGCCCTCAGATGAAACCTTTTTGTGGTGGTTATTGACACTTTGCCCTCCATTGTGGTTATTAATTGCCATTTGACGGTAAAATAAATAATTGTTCTCTAATCTAGCTAGGCCGTTTTTTAATACTCTATTATTTTTATTGTATTGACGTGAATCCTTTAGTTTTAGCAAATGGGTCTACAAAACCACCAAAATTATTTAAAGCCTTGGACTGTGACTTGATACAGTTTTGTAATTTATCTTTAACTTTATTTTAGTTGCTGTGAGAGCCAACTCCAAAACTGCCCAAGTCAATGACATTGAAAAAATCTTAATATTGTGGCTGGCAAATGGCAGGGATCGTCATGGCGGAAGAACGGTACGCGCAAAGAAGCGGGTCGTTGATGGCAACAAAGGCTGAACCCCCACTCGCAGCCCTCAAATATGTATCGTTATATTATTATTTTCAAGTGCAGAACAATCGAATACGTGACGTTAAAATCGTTATGATTTTTTTTTAATGTTATGCAGTTGCCTATTTATTAATTTTGGATTTTATTATGAAAATAGAAATGTCAGTTAACCGTTTAAACGTGATTGGTTTAAGGGGTTAGCCTAAATGTTAAGGAATAAATCGTTCTTTCCCATCCATACTTCAGGGTTATATGTAAATAGATAGCCTACTACTGAATATTCTATTAAATTAATTAATTGTATTGTATCAAAATTGTATTAGTAATACTGTATTGAATATTGTGTAATAGTAATGAGCAAAACATGGAGTAATAACGTGTAAATATATTTATGTTGCTTTGCTTTTGTTCATAATTGCTCATTTATGATTAACAACTCAACTTGCATCTTGTGGATGTAGTAATGTATAACAAACGTGTCATGAATAGCATTTTCCTAATTCGAATAGTTGGTAGGTAGATCCGTGATGATGTATCACTCTGTGTGTATTGAACTTAACGAGTAGGTACACATGCTACCCCTTATTGCTTGTATATAACTAGGGAATACATACATAGACACATTCTCTATCAGCTCGATCACATAGCACTATAATATATATATATATATTTATATATATAGTGTTATTATGCTATATGCTTATCTACATTATTTTATGAACATTTTATTAAAAAGTGTCTGCTGCAAAAACATGATCTCATGTCGTGGTGATCTATGGTAGTGTATCAGGGCATTGAACTGTTATTATTTCAGTTTGTGAGGACCTAAAAAAAATATAATAAATATACCAGTTTGGTGTGTTAAACTTAATACTGGTTCGATAACAATCTTGTTTTCCTTGTTAAGGCAAAGTAGGAAAATAAGAACATGTCACACTTACTACATAACATAATTTTCAGATTCTCCAAAGTAACAGTAATCAATAATTCAGTAACAGTATCAGAGGCATTACATAACAATTGTACATTATTACGTATTTTAGTAATAAAATTCACTTGCACTTTATATAAACATTATTGCTTTTGTTTCTTTATTTTTAAACCCAATTTCCTTGTCCAATAAGAACACTAGGAACTTAATCCAATTTTAGAATCAATTGCTGTATTAGGCTAGAGACTATAATTGCATTTATTTAAACGAGAAACTACTGGATTTAATAAAATAGAATTTTGTTGCTAATTGGCTTTACCTATAAATAGATTAAGTTTCACTCCAATGTTCACATTATGTTCATTCCTATCACACCTCGACCACAGATAAATATAATTACTCTACTAATAATAACCATAAAACGCTTATTTGAGAAAGGGGTAAATAAGAAACTAAACTGAAAACTAAAAACTGTGTTACTTTTCAGTTTGTTTCAATGTCATGCACTGATGAGGGGCGGCCGGGGGACGGGCCCCGGGAAGATAGCGGGCAGCCCATGCGGGAAAGCTGCGGGATATTAGCGGGAAGATAGCGGGCAATCCGAGCGGGAAGGTTGCGGAATACTAGTGGGAAAGCTGCGGGATACTAGCGGGCAGACTGTAAGGGAAAGTTGTGGGATACTAGCGGGAAGATAGCGGGAAGCGTGTGCGGGAAAGTTGTGGGATACTAGCGGGAAGATAGCGGGCAATCCGTGCGGGAAGGTTGCGGGATACAAGTGGGAAGATTGCGGGAAGATGGCGTGCAACCCGTACGGGACCCGACATCGGCCAGTAGGACACTTCTAGGCGGGGCCTGTACGGGTTTCCCTTACAGGACCCGCATATGCAATGTGCGGGAAAAGACATCGGGAAAAGTGCGGGAAGGCACCAAAATGTTTGTTGGGTTGGTATACACAAAATGAATTAGTTTAACGTCCAGCGGATTAACTAATAATAAAACAATCGCAAAAGGAAAACATCAAAATATTTTCTTTACCAATCTCCATTGGTGAGTAAAAGTCACTGGTAGAATATTTCTCATTCAATTAATCGCCAATTTACTGATATAAAATATAGTTTTATACAATATTTCTAGTGTCAAACAATATTACAAGCAAGAAAGGCTAATATTTAAAAAAAATCGTCACAAAGTAAATACATAATATTTTATTGCAACAAGTGATGATGATATTTAACTTATTGCAATTAATTGCAACAATGACATTCATTAAGACACTCTTTGAACATTGAATTATTTGCTCTACACATCCACCGATAATGCAAGTCGTATGCGGTCAGGGTTAGAGGCAACGTCATTTTGTCTGCACTTTTTACCGATTGTTTGCAACCACGAGGAGCATTGATTCCTCGTAGTTGGGGTTTTTACCCGTGATCTCCGCGCAGGCACAATAATGTTCGGATCGTTGGCGCCGTAAGTAATGCTGGCGTCTTCGTGGTTATCTAGAACCAGTCTTGAGACATGATTTACCTAAATTTACTGCACACTTGCTTTCAGTTTTATTCAGGCATTGTGGGTCTTGTTACATATTGTAATGTCCGGTGTGGGACTTGTTCATTTTTCACATTGATTCTCTCTTATTACGTGATTTACGCCATTTGATTCAAGACATGATAGAGCAATACTCATAACATTTTCTGTTTTGTGTTTGTGCTGCTCGCAATTAGGTTAATGCTGCGATTGCTATTGTGTCACCATCAATCTATGGCAACTGCAATAACATCTGATTACTGACACATGCATAATAATCATAATAATAGTTTGGTAACTTTGCTATGTCAGGGGTTGTTCGGGAGGCCCAGGCTTGATTGTAGACGATTGATTGTTGATAGCTTTGGGTCTTGGAATTGTTTGGTGACATACGTCATGTGTTGGGGAAAATGCCAGAGAGAGGGGATAGCAGGGGGAGTATATAAGATGGGGTACGCGGCCTGAACGGGGGGTCGAACTGATCGGAGTGTGGAGGGAAGATGGGAGACTCGAACGTGGGAATGACCGACGACGGGCAGACTACGAAATGACCAGGTATAGCACGACGGTCTGGGAACGGGATGGTATTGAGATTTACCGTATTGTGTGATCTAAAGTAGCCTAAGCAGGGTCGCCACATCATTGCCAAGGTTAGAACAATTATGTTTCGATAACTAAAATACGGTTCCTTATTGTTGTTTGAACCAAGTCTTGTTATTTCGCATCTTGAAATTCTAACGTCCTCAGACATTGCATTGATCCTTATTGTACGAATTCACATGAATAGAGAGTTGCGCTCCCCGCAAGCTTTATCTATAGAATTCAAGCGCTACCGGTGAATCCTGGTACATAACAATATACTAGCCTAGCACCTAGCACCGTCTTGTCGTTGTAGATAGTGAAGTAACATGTGAGAAATACCAACCTAAATCTGGTTGCATCTCGTTCTCATGCCTCCGGTATCGTAGTTACTACTACTATCAGCGCGCCTGTTGGTAGGCGGATTCCAAGCGAGGCTAGACAGTGGGTAATAGCAAGTAGGCACTGGAAGGTCCGTCTTATCTGAGAATCTCATATTGCTTGTTAACCCGACGGACCTTCATGGTTACAATTTAGATTCGGCTTTGAAGTTTCATGAAATTATTGTATTCATCTAAATTTACTACACGTCTGCTTACAATTTCTGCAGAAAGTTAAGGGCCTTGCTTTATACCATCGCGTTCTTCTACGGCGTTACCCGTGACATTCAACATAACGGCGTTATCATCCCTTACTTATCTTTCCCTAATAACTATACATTGTTATTGAAATAAATGTAAAATGCCTCATTTGAGCATTGCAGGTTAGCGATAGTGACAGTGAAAACCTCGCGGTTTGACGACTCAGTAACCTATAACGCACTGAGCTTTTCTTGCTACCCTCGGTGAATTTGTTAGTCCCATTATTACCTATACCTCCACGAAGTGCGCGAGTCGTAATCGAATGTTTTCCTTTTTATCTTTTTTATACACTCACTCTGCTCTCATAATTATATTTAAGTAAACTTCAACGTTTAGTTTTCCTGATGCAAAACGATATCAATTGGTTCCGTGCGTAAAAAATGAATAAAAAACACTCCATAGTTTACTACGGGTTACCACACGCCTTAATTATATGTTGTCACAATGGCTCAAGCCATGTAGAAACTCGTAAAACATAGCCACCATAAATAAATTAATGCAATGCATGCAAATGATATTTTTGATACAAAGATGCTATTAAAAAAAAAATAATACTAGTAGAGTGCAGAGGCCTAGATTAGCAAAGTGCCGTAAAAGTATAATAGAACGCTCGCTCCGCTCGCTTCGTTATTAAACTTAGTTCCGAGCATCGGCATTCGGCATGTCGTTTTCTTATTGTTTTTGTTGATACAAGCAATTGACGCGGCAATACCCGAAAGCCAATTTAATAACAAACTGCTGTGAAAGTCTGCGATAGTGCCAGCCAGATAAATCTGAATTGGGTTGGATTAGGTTTCTAAAAACAGGTCATGACAAACTATGCGCAAGTGTTGGTGAAGAGAGAATTGTGTCAGGACATAAATGCACGAAGGCCATTCGTTGATTTAACTGGGAAAATACTCTGTGTGACGCGTTGATAAGCGAGCATCCACATCAACAAACGGGACTAAACGGTATCAAAGCTACCGCCACTGTTCAATATAAACGTGCATATAATTTCAAAAACAGCAACCAACAGGTTAAAAAACAATAATGTTCAGCTTAGACTTTTCGTTGTCATAGTTATTAATATTATACTCATTATTCTCACCGACATTGTTCAATATAGAACGCATAGCTTAGATTTTTCGTTGTAATATTTACTTCTAAATATCAATAGAAATGTTATTCTACTTCCAGTACATATCGTAACATTCGTGACGAGACTTTATTTACCATATTATGGCTATCTCACATTTTGCTATAATTATGTTTTGGAGAAAATGAAACTCAGGATTATCAATATAATTAAATTAATTCACTTATCACCTATTTTATTAATGCTGTATTGTGTAATTTCTCTTTTTGTTGTGGCATTCTATGTCACGTAATTTCATGTAGGCATACGCCAAATCGGGTGCAAACTTTGAATATTACAAAGGTCATGAAATTCTAAAGTACAATGGCTTTTGTTTAAATCATAATTATGTTGTAACGTGCACTGTGTGCATTTATGCAATATAATTGTTTTTTTTTATGGATATGAGCTTGCGTTAAATATTAATCCATAACGTTAATTTATGGTTTTAATGTATGTGATAAATGATTCTTATTCACAAAGAGCCCATGAGTGTAACATAACTGGCTCAGACATTATACAAGAACTACCTAGGCTAGAACCCTTTGTATGATTATCATCATCATGGTTCTCTACGTCTTCATAATATACAATACACAATAATTCAATATGCATAATCAAGTTTAGATGATGTTGTTTGCTGAAGCATCAATGAACCTTTATTGAAAATTGTTGTTACTAAGTTCATTCATACAGTTTCATGCATATTTCCAATATAGAAATCAATCAATTGCAACAATGGGTACACCTAAGGGTAGGGGACGACTATGAATTCCAATGATGAGAAATCATACAAAGGGTCCTAGATAATTTAAAAAATGGTGTATGGAAAGATGTTGAAAATGTTGTGAAAGCTATGATATTTGAAACCTTATCCAGCCTATATTATGATGGCTCAGTCTTTTGGGCTAAGGTATACCATATATATATGGTACAACGAAGCGTGTGTTCAAATCCCCGATAAAACATTCACATTTCGTTCGTCTGTGGTATTCAATCGGTTTCTTTTTTTAATAGACGTAAAGTAGACTTAACCATTTATAGCATGTACTGAGCTCTTATGATATAGTTCACATCCATTATTAAATACATATGAGGGACATGTAAACTGACATTTTAAAATCCTACAAATTGAATATTGGCACTAATGAGAAATTAGACCACTTTCCAATCCCACCTTGATTAGTGCGGTTACAATTAAACAAGTCTAAGCTTTCTGCCTAATCAATATGTTGTACTCTACTTTTAAAAACAATGGCTTTACGGAACAATAGAATTATATTCGAAGGCGGAAGCAATGGTCTAGGCTGTGACGTTGTGACTTAAAAAGTAGTCGCGGGTCATTATTTAAATCAAGACACAATAGTGACGAAATATGTACCAGCACCTTGCATCGAAATTAATTGTGATAATACATGCATACATCTTTGTAAGACGTGTGGTCTCGTGTACACAGCGGCTCATGCGTTCCAGGTTCGAATCCTGGCTTAGGCGTGGATGTAGCGCTTCTTCGTATACAACCCACTCATCGTCTCGATTAGCATTGTTGCCAAACGGTGAGCCGTAGAGCCCAAATATCATCTATGTCTGGATTCGCAGGTCCAGAATAATTGTCAACCCTCTCAACGGTAAACGTTGCATCCGTGTCCTGTGTTGCTTCGTGTGTCTCGTTGATCTAGATGGGTTTATTCCTGCTTCCAATGCAGGTCTGGGATCGGTTCCCAATAGGGAATGTGCAGATCATTTTTTTATAGTTCCATCTAGTTGAATTTCATTTTTTATAAAGAATCATATTAATTTTTGTGTGTGTTTGGAATAGATTTCATTGATAAAAATCACCCGAAACTTTCTCACATCGTTTTGGCGGGAAAAACGGGGAATGACGTCAAACGTTTGGATCACAACCACCCAATCATATCAAGAAACGCGGTTGTGCTAATAATTTCACTCACAATAGAATGTTTTGTATCAAATTTGTTTCTAAAATGTTCAATAAATACTATTGAACATAAATTTATACGAATATAATCAATAATAACAGTATTGTTTACGAATAGTTGAAAACATTGTGGTTTTAAAATGAAACGTCTCAAGATCGACAACAATGAAGTGCTGTTATAACAGGCGAAATAGTTGTGAATTCCAAAGAGCTTAGATAAATTAATTCATAAAATCTGTTGTTTACCAACGTTTGACGTCACGGACCGTTTCACAATGCAGGTAGAAATGTCATACTTTAAATGCTAATAGAATTGGAACTATGCACTTCTCAGACATAAACATTATTTCCACGTAATTTTTGGATAAGGATCTATCATTTTTTGGTACTCTGAACAATATTTATTTTTTATGAACATTCCCTATTCCGTCTGGGATTTTTCACTTTTGAAATTGATATAAATCTATCAATATGGTACTTGTGTACACATTGCATAACGCATACATATATCATAATATGTGTATCACCAATACGGTATCGTATCGATAATTCGTTCGCAGTTATATATACACTTCTTGACCAACCTATTGATAAGTCATACTCATACAGTTTGCTTCTTAAGTAAGCTTTAGCATTTTTATTGACCAATGAGGTGATCAGGTGAAGGTAGATTATCAATGATTGCGTAACACCGACTAACATCCACATAGAGATTGTTTTCACTTCTTTTTCGAAGTTTAATATTGTTATTGAAAAATAGTTATTTTAAATATTGAACGTACTATAATATGCCATTCTGATATCTATGTATATAAATTTGTACACATACAATACTTGTATTTACTAATATCATAAACCAACTTGGAATAATGCCCGTGAGTGGGTCACACGCGAGCTCGCCACCGGTAGGCCCGGCCTACAGGCCTACATTATACAATACCCAACGGTAGACTGTGAAGGGGACTTCCAGACTGTTGTCATATTATTGGCGGGTCGATATCAGTCCGTACAAGTGTTGTTGAGATTACTGCTTCTACAATCTGCTTCTATAACATTGTAGGGTTAGACTTTTTGACGTTTTCTTAAAAATTATATATCAAAATACAGTTCTACTAAAAGGTATTGAAACCAAGGTGTGTTATGAAAATGTCAAAACTTTTTTTTTTTTTTTTTTTAGAGTTTTAATATGATATAGCTCAGTTCAGTTCTTCAAGATCAGTAATCTGCAGTTTTTGTACGAAATATCATCTTCAAACATTCTATTATGCGTTCCATTTCCTGGCTACATTATTTAAAAAATACCGGAAAATGAGAAACTGCAACAATGAGTTTATTTGAGATAGAAAGATAATTTGTTTTACATATAAATGATCGGTTATTAGTAGCGCAGATAATCAACTGTCATCATAGAATGGTCTATACGGTGGAGTACTGATTCAGTTCAAATTAGTTGACGCAAATTTGTTAACTGACCAAAAATAAAAAATGTGTTTTCTGAGATTACCCGGGGCCGGATTCACAAGGTGCCGAATTGCCACGTTGGCCATAGACACTGCTTACGGTTAAGACAAGCAACTCACATTTTTGATGGATGGAGCTTGACGAGTCCCCGCGGATCTCAATCTCAATCTGACCATGCTGTGAATCAATTATGTAGATCGTCTCCGTTAAGATATCTAGATGGTTGTCTGCTACGTTCGTTAGGAGTCGGCTACATTCGGCTAGTTCGGTCATCCAAGATGGTTGCCGGTATATTCTTCTGAAGGAGTCGGCTACGTTCGGTGGGAGATGTCACACCAGACGGCGGCCGTTCATCTCTAGTCTGACGGAGGCATCAAAAAAATAAAAAAACAAAAAATGACGGGCGTGAAAACTGTTTCGGAGCCAGGGACATAACAGAATTGTTGAAAATTAGGTACAGCTTCTATACTTAATAAGTGTTAAGTTTATGTGCGTTTTGTGTGGGTTAAGCGTTCGATGCCTTGATTGACCCAAGGTGGGTAACTCGAGCCGGTCTGCATGAGAACTAGAATCGGGTCAATTGAGTCTGATTTGCGAGGTCAGGGGTCATCTGCATATAAATACATCCCAGCTAGACGTTGACATCGTTCAGCGCGATCGATTGAACATCGTTCACGAGGAGATAAAATACAATAGTATTTTTATTTATGATCCATTCAAATATCTTGTGCGACCGTCATGATCGCCAGATTTTATCAAATGCGCTCTAGACGTATCACTGTCACAGGTATTTGATGTTGATGGTGATATTTGGGGTTTTACGTCCCATATTTTTTAAACGAGGCTAATCGAGACGATGAGTGGGTGATTATGAGGATGAAAAAACACCACATGACATCCATGCCCAAGCCAGGATTCGAACCTGGAACGCAGCGACCGCGGTTTACTATACATCAACGCCTAATCGACCTCGGCCAACTGCGCCGGCGTATTTGATGTTGTTGACGTAAAATTTGTTTGACAATCTGCTGACGTCCAATCCTTTATTATTTGAAAATTAAAACGTGTACACAAAACACATATTTGTATTTATATAAGAATGGTTTTAATCAATATTCGATATTATACAATCCAAAAATATAATATCTCCACGTGTGTGTATTTAATTCACAAGACCCAAATATAATTTTGTACAATAGGGAACATGCGTATGAAAATTTTAATCGATTTTTAAATACCTTGTCTCTCATTTTATAATTTTGTGTCTTTGAATTTTGAAAAACGGATCAGTCTATGCCTCAAAATAATTGGTTTAGTAACGATGGATAAAAGGGCGCGAAAAACGAGCCGCCGCCATGTAGAGTGGATTTGACGTCATGGTTTTGTTCTTTGTACGCTCACCGCCTCAGCGATTGGTCTGTTACGCCACATCTACAGAATCATTGCGTCACAGCCACCTGTACGCGTCTCTGATTCCCTAGTTTAAACTTCAATAAATGCGACTTCATTAAACCCATTTAAAAATTTATTTTTTACTTAGGACTTGCATTAATATACTTTTTGTATCTGATACTATTAAACTAAGTGTTTGGTTTAACAAAAAAAATCGTACGCGTGTTGCCTATTATACTTGAACTTCGAATGTATTTTTTGTATTCACGTAAAGCTATGAGAATCGTTGGCGGCCATATTTTCATAGGCTAACATGAGAACGACAATGTAAGCTATGTAATAAAGTGGTTGTAGTACTTTATATAGGTCAAGTAATTACTGTATTAAGTAATAGTAGTAATCGCGGTACACAGTCATGTGTTTGGTCCGTCAATTAGTGAAGTGCCTCAACAATTGATATCTAAGAATAATAATTAAGCAATTTTAAGTGAATAAAGATGTTTTTTAAGCTAATTATATACTATTAAATTGTTTATTACGATAACCGAATAAATATCAATGCACGAAAATGTATTAGGCCCTATATCGGCCAAGTATTTTGTTTTTTTTAAGTTGTTACAAAACTGGTTCGAAGTTCAAATACTTTCAATTGAAATGTAAATGAGCGAATAAAACAATGGGGTTCAAGTAAGATTGTTGCATGATTAAACTGCTTATAATGTCAACAAAAAGTGTACATAAATATTAATTTACAACGACGAATACGTACGGCAAGAAAAACTCGTTACATAACGCGTTAGATGCTATCACATAACACAATATTTCCCATGAAGTCTATGTCAATATAATTAGGCTTCCCCACGTCTCCCCCTCGTTTTACCTTTTACATGAATTAATTCTCGTCATGCTTATTTAAAACTAAAAAATGGTATAGTCCTTTGAACGCTGAGCGAATGTGAACTATATAACGTCTGTTTCTTACAGCAAGATCCGAGTGTTAAGAGGTGCCCGGCTTGTAGTCTGTACAATGATCCCAGTAACATGGAAGAAAGAGTTTCGGTTGGAGCTTTTTGGATTAGTCTACAACCGGCCAGAACAGTTCGTACGATGCCAAGTAAGTATACTACAATAGTCTACGTGTACTTGTGTTTTCGGCTTTCATTCCTTAACAATCTAAGACGCGTCCTGCTTAATGTTATGACCCCCCCCCCCCCCCCCCCACTCCAGCAGTCTCATTTAAATATTTTTGAAAAATTAAAAATGTATTTTATTGCACGTATAATATATTTAAATGGTGGCTATACGTGCGTGCTGTGCTGTAGTGAGACGAAAGAAAGGAAATGAAGAAATAGAATATAGAATCGTCTTCTAGGTAATTTCAAGATCTCAAAGAGAACCCTGAATTACAAGAAGGCAGGATGGGGTTGGGGAGGGGATAAAATGTTAACTGTAAGTTTTTGGAACCCTTCCTTGGATTTATAGTAGCCATAATAAAATAAATTATATCCTCTAACTAGGTTAATATATTTCCGTAGCATTGAAATAATATATACAGGGATCCAAAACTGAAGAGTGATTGGATGATTTAGTATTTATTTCTTATTATAAACACATATTATTTGTTGACTACAATTTATTTTTCACCATTTTTCTATGTTACAACTTACAAACATACTTGTCCTTCTTCAGTTTGAAACTGCTCGTATTAACATCATATAATATGTTTGGATCCAGCGCAAGCATGAACCTAACATAGCTTTATAGTGACCTCGAGTGTTATTGATTGCAAGCATACTTAAGTATTATATAGTCTCAATAATTTACCTTTTGAATATTTAAACCATCAACAGGCAGTAAACCTAAAGTAACTCTGCTCTATAAATAAGTTGATGTTCGTAGACGAAGATTGCGTTTAGAAAATGTTTACTGCCAAATACTGATATCAAATAAATCCTTTATACATTTTGAAGTCAAATGATAATTTTCAGAAACATAACAAAATTATGTATTATAAATAAATAATGTACAGGGCGTCGGTGCAAAATAATATGCTACAAGTATTTTTGTGTTGCTTGTTATTTCTCATCATGATCGTACAATCAACTACCAGAGTGCATTGCACGTTATCACTTGGACTTTAAACAAACTACAAATATTATCTAGTACTAGTTTGACAATTCAAAAATGTCATAATTTTTAGACATTTTTGTACCCGGCACCTCCACCAAAAACCTTTAGTTCTTATAGGGGCGATCCTAGCGGTGAGGATCTCATCTTGGTCGTTCGGTTGGACACGGAAGAGTCGATAAAGAAGTTTTTGACAGGGGAAACATCTTTGTCGACTCTTGGGTTTAACTAGAGCCGCTCCGCGTGCAGCAGCGCTGTTTTCATGTCGCCGCCTTTATAATGCTAAATTCTCTCAATCTCCTGTCTTAGGGCGATACGCACATACAACCAAATACCTTAGTATACAACCTATCATACAACTGTCAAGTTGAGTACATGATTTGTTGCTATGGAATTGATTTATTACTTGCTATTTTTCATAATAACAAACTTCATAGCAACCATAAAACCTGTTTTTGCTGCACTATCCCCATACGGTCACATGACTTGAACTACTTGATCGACAAATGCATGATACACAGATCACGATACTTCGTACTGCTTCCATGTATCTCTGCTTCGTACAATATCTTGCAAAGATGAGGCAACCAACTATTAGTCAGATCACCTCCATTGCATTAAAGCGACATCCTTAAAAATATAATTGAATAGGTATCAATCAATGTCCCTGATGCTTCTCGGGTTCACTCACAAAGTGAGTTGTGTTGCAAAAAAGCAGTGTGATTTTGTTGTGTGCAGATCATATTGAACTCCACGACCTACCTTGCAAGGTATTGTCGTCATGATTATGAAATAGTGAAGAGACGCATGTGACAATTACCAACCTATATGTATTTCGTTCTTATGCCACCAGTATTGAATAGTAATTATTATCAGCGTGAAAGAGGCAAGCATCGTGAGGGCGCATTCCAATCACGGATAGTGCACTCTGGTGCACTCCATGCAGTAGGAAAAATCAAGCTAATACGGGGAAATCTAGAGGCGACTTCCGTTGAAATAGACCGCGTGGAGCGACCATCTCTTCTGATAATTTTAGTTCAGATTTGCTTAATACCAGTATAAATTATAATGCACTGTATTTGTAACCACCTGGGGTTTGTTTGTTTAAGTGGCAGAAAAAAAGACAGGTGAACATACCGTACTTGGTGTACCGGTGGCTTTTGGCCGTCTACTTCTGCGCGAGCATGATTTCCTCCCTGTGTGACGCTGGTCGAGAAGAACGAAGCATATCTCGCTTCTTGAAGTGGCCCATCTATCTGACCAACTGGGGCTATACTGTGTGCACGGTACAAGCGTTCCTAGCCGCATACCTCATCACCCGCGCTCTCAGCACGGAGAAGGACAAAGGTATGTATGTGTGTACGGAGTATATCTCGCTTCTTGAAGTGGCCCATCTATCTGACCAACTGGGGCTATACTGTGTGCACGGTACAAGCGTTCCTAGCCGCATACCTCATCACCCGCGCTCTCAGCACGGAGAAGGACAAAGGTATGTATGTGTGTACGGAGTATATCTCGCTTCTTGAAGTGGCCCATCTATCTGACCAACTGGGGCTATACTGTGTGCACGGTACAAGCGTTCCTAGCCGCATACCTCATCACCCGCGCTCTCAGCACGGAGAAGGACAAAGGTATGTATGTGTGTACGGAGTATATCACGCTTCTTGAAGTGGCCCATCTATCTGACCAACTGGGGCTATACTGTGTGCACGGTACAAGCATTCCTAGCCGCATACCTCATCACCCGCGCTCTCAGCACGGAGAAGGACAAAGGTATGTATGTGTGTACGGAGTATATCTCGCTTCTTGAAGTGGCCCATCTATCTGACCAACTGGGGCTATACTGTGTGCACGGTACAAGCGTTCCTAGCCGCATACCTCATCACCCGCGCTCTCAGCACGGAGAAGGACAAAGGTATGTATGTGTGTACGGAGTATATCTCGCTTCTTGAAGTGGCCCATCTATCTGACCAACTGGGGCTATACTGTGTGCACGGTACAAGCGTTCCTAGCCGCATACCTCATCACCCGCGCTCTCGGCACGGAGAAGGACAAAGGTATGTATGTGTGTACGGAGTATATCTCGCTTCTTGAAGTGGCCCATCTATCTGACCAACTGGGGCTATACTGTGTGCACGGTACAAGCGTTCCTAGCCGCATACCTCATCACCCGCGCTCTCAGCACGGAGAAGGACAAAGGTATGTATGTGTGTACGGAGTATATCTCGCTTCTTGAAGTGGCCCATCTATCTCACCAACTGGGGCTATACTGTGTGCACGGTACAAGCGTTCTTAGCCGCATACCTCATCACCCGCGCTCTCAGCACGGAGAAGGACAAAGGTATGTATGTGTGTACGGAGTATATCTCGCTTCTTGAAGTGGCCCATCTATCTCACCAACTGGGGCTATACTGTGTGCACGGTACAAGCGTTCTTAGCCGCATACCTCATCACCCGCGCTCTCAGCACGGAGAAGGACAAAGGTATGTATGTGTGTACGGAGTATATCTCGCTTCTTGAAGTGGCCCATCCATCTCACCAACTGGGGCTATACTGTGTGCACGGTACAAGCGTTCCTAGCCACATACCTCATCACCCGCGCTCTCAGCACGGAGAAGGACAAAGGTATGTATGTGTGTACGGAGTATATCTCGCTTCTTGAAGTGGCCCATCTATCTGACCAACTGGGGCTATACTGTGTGCACGGTACAAGCGTTCTTAGCCGCATTCCTCATCACCCGCGCTCTCAGCACGGAGAAGGACAAAGGTATGTATGTGTGTACGGAGTATATCTCGCTTCTTGAAGTGGCCCATCTATCTGACCAACTGGGGCTATACTGTGTGCACGGTACAAGCGTTCCTAGCCGCATACCTCATCACCCGCGCTCTCAGCACGGAGAAGGACAAAGGTATGTATGTGTGTACGGAGTATATCTCGCTTCTTGAAGTGGCCCATCTATCTGACCAACTGGGGCTATATTGTGTGCACGGTACAAGCGTTCTTAGCCGCATACCTCATCACCCGCGCTCTCAGCACGGAGAAGGACAAAGGTATGTATGTGTGTACGGAGTATATCTCGCTTCTTGAAGTGGCCCATCTATCTGACCAACTGGGGCTATACTGTGTGCACGGTACAAGCGTTCCTAGCCGCATACCTCATCACCCGCGCTCTCAGCACGGAGAAGGACAAAGGTATGTATGTGTGTACGGAGTATATCTCGCTTCTTGAAGTGGCCCATCTATCTGACCAACTGGGGCTATACTGTGTGCACGGTACAAGCGTTCTTAGCCGCATACCTCATCACCCGCGCTCTCAGCACGGAGAAGGACAAAGGTATGTATGTGTGTACGGAGTATATCTCGCTTCTTGAAGTGGCCCATCTATCTGACCAACTGGGGCTATATTGTGTGCACGGTACAAGCGTTCTTAGCCGCATACCTCATCACCCGCGCTCTCAGCACGGAGAAGGACAAAGGTATGTATGTGTGTACGGAGTATATCTCGCTTCTTGAAGTGGCCCATCTATCCGACCAACTGGGGCTATACTGTGTGCACGGTACAAGCGTTCCTAGCCGCATTCCTCATCCCCCGCGCTCTCAGCACGGCGAAGGACAAAGGTATGTATGTGTGTACGGAGTATATCTCGCTTCTTGAAGTGGCCCATCTATCTGACCAACTGGGGCTATACTGTGTGCACGGTACAAGCGTTCCTAGCACCATACCTCATCACCCGCGCTCTCAGTACGGAGAAGGACAAAGGTATGTATGTGTGTACGGAGTATATCTCGCTTCTTGAAGTGGCCCATCTATCTGACCAACTGGGGCTATATTGTGTGCACGGTACAAGCGTTCTTAGCCGCATACCTCATCACCCGCGCTCTCAGCACGGAGAAGGACAAAGGTATGTATGTGTGTACGGAGTATATCTCGCTTCTTGAAGTGGCCCATCTATCTGACCAACTGGGGCTATATTGTGTGCACGGTACAAGCGTTCCTAGCCGCATACCTCATCACCCGCGCTCTCAGCACGGAGAAGGACAAAGGTATGTATGTGTGTACGGAGTATATCACGCTTCTTGAAGTGGCCCATCTATCTGACCAACTGGGGCTGTACTGTGTGCACGGTACAAGCGTTCCTAGCCGCATACCTCATCACCCGCGCTCTCAGCACGGAGAAGGACAAAGGTATGTATGTGTGTACGGAGTATATCTCGCTTCTTGAAGGGGCCCATCTATCTGACCAACTGGGGCTATACTGTGTGCACGGTACAAGCGTTCCTAGCCGCATACCTCATCACCCGCGCTCTCAGCACGGAGAAGGACAAAGGTATGTATGTGTGTACGGAGTATATCTCGCTTCTTGAAGTGGCCCATCTATCTCACCAACTGGGGCTATACTGTGTGCACGGTACAAGCGTTCCTAGCCGCATACCTCATCACCCGCGCTCTCAGCACGGAGAAGGACAAAGGTATGTATGTGTGTACGGAGTATATCTCGCTTCTTGAAGTGGCCCATCTATCTGACCAACTGGGGCTATACTGTGTGCACGGTACAAGCGTTCCTAGCTGCATACCTGTTCACCCGCGCTCTCAGCACGGAGAAGGACAAAGGTATGTATGTGTGTACGGAGTATATCACGCTTCTTGAAGTGGCCCAGCTATCTGACCAACTGGGGCTATACTGTGTGCACGGTACAAGCGTTCCTAGCCGCATACCTCATCACCCGCGCTCTCAGCACGGAGAAGGACAAAGGTATGTATGTGTGTACGGAGTATATCACGCTTCTTGAAGTGGCCCATCTATCTGACCAACTGGGCCTATACTGTGTGCACGGTACAAGCGTTCCTAGCCGCATACCTCATCACCCGCGCTCTCAGCACGGAGAAGGACAAAGGTATGTATGTGTGTACGGAGTATATCTCGCTTCTTGAAGTGGCCCATCTATCTGACCAACTGGGGCTATACTGTGTGCACGGTACAAGCGTTCCTAGCCGCATACCTCTTCACCCGCGCTCTCAGCACGGAGAAGGACAAAGGTATGTATGTGTGTACGGAGTATATCTCGCTTCTTGAAGTGGCCCATCCATCTGACCAACTGGGGCTATACTGTGTGCACGGTACAAGCGTTCCTAGCCGCATACCTCATCACCCGCGCTCTCAGCACGGAGAAGGACAAAGGTATGTATGTGTGTACGGAGTATATCTCGCTTCTTGAAGTGGCCCATCTATCTGACCAACTGGGGCTATACTGTGTGCACGGTACAAGCGTTCCTAGCCGCATACCTCATCACCCGCGCTCTCAGCACGGAGAAGGACAAAGGTATGTCACATGTGTATGTATATCCATTGCCTACACTCCGACGGCCGATTTGCCAAAGAGTCGGACAGAATATTTTTACTCTAACAACAGTCACTGTCCTGCTCCTGCTCTCACCTTATTATTTGAGGCTCATTCTAATTTTCGAATGAATAGGCAGCATATACGTTGTTGAGAATTACAACCAGTAACTATATCGGACAAAAATTTAGTGTATAGAAGAGTTATTAAAAGTAAATATGTGATTTTACTTGTGTCGCTTACCGTGCACATAGAATAAACAACTCTTTTACAGAAAATATAAACTTCAATGCAATTTTTGGATGCATTTTTTTTGTATTATGTACGTTATCTATAGAACAGTTTGTATTTTAAAGTTATATATACAACTCCAATAACTTTTCCACTTCAATGTGTAATTTTTTGTTTAAAAATTAAAATTTTGATGAATACGACGTGTTTTGATAACCCAATCTGTGTTTCATTTTATTAACATGTACCAGAGCCACGAAAGCCTACGTATTTTAACTATATATCCTTGGGTTGAATATATCTAGAATACAGTAGCTCTGACTTCTGATAGTTATCTCAGGTCGTTCTGCGAGCAAATAATGACCCGTAAAACTGTGATGCGAGCTTCTTGTCAGACAAACAGTCGCTAATAGACATCCATTCACGATGGAGATCATTCGTAGCTACTTAATAGGGAACACGCGTATGAAAATTTTAATCGATTTTTAAATACCTCGTCTCTCATTTAATAATTTTGTGTCTTTGAATTTTGAAAAACGGATCAGTCTATGTCTCAAAATAATTGGTTTATTAACGATAAATAAAAGGGCGCGAAAAACGAGCCGCCGCCATGTAGAGTGGATTTGACGTCATAGTTTTGTTCTGCGTACGCTCACCGCCTCAGCGATTGGTCTGTTCTGCCACGTCTACAGAACCACTGCGTCACAGCCACCTGTACGCGTTTCAGATCCCCAGTTTAAACTTCAATAAATGCGACCACATTAAACCTATTTAAAAATTTCTTTTTTTCGTGCGACTTGCATTAATATACTTTTTGTATCTAATACTATTGAACTAAGTGTTTGGTTTAATAAAAAAAATCGTACGCGTGTTGCCTATCGAGTATCGTCATTCAGCGTTGGCTTCATGTAATTTGGAGGCCAATGCGAATCTTGCATTTCTTGGCGCCCTTGACAATGAAATTAGTTTTAAGTAGACCTATGGCCAATTTCGAATCTCCACGAGAACTGAGTAATGCAAGAATTATCAACCAGATGATTGCACGTGGCTTAACTTCTTAACATGGTAAAATATGATTAATAATTGTTTACTTTACAGGAGATGACAAAACAAAAGCATACATAAGGTTAAAGTAGAGGTACTAGAAATACATATATAATATACCTCGAGAACCCAAGGGACATGGTCTATAGGCTACTCTATATCTTCTCTCTGCACGTCAAGTGAAACAACCTCTAATCTCTGAACGGTTAAGTGGCGGCAAACAAGAATTCAAATAAAGCTGCCAGTTATTCATATTCACACTGTATAGACTGTAGTGAGAACTTCTTTATCGACTCTGCTATTTCGTACATCAACTCAAATAAGTTCACACTTACCAAGGCTATGGTATGAAATTGACTGCATGCGCGATGTTTTCCCAAGCAAGAAATAATTCAAAACGTTCTTATGTTACAGAGCTAAAACAAAGAAAGGAAAGCGAAATATCGCGAACTGTTCAGCTGTACTGGATTCTGCACACAATAGCTGTGGTCGTAGCATTCACTGTCTCCGTTTCGTATTGGGTGGCAGTCTATAACCCAGGCAAGTAGATATTCTAATAACGTGTTGCTTTTAGGTATATCAGTCACATCACATCACACAACCCAACATTATTGTAATTTCATGTTGTTGTAAACAATGGTGCTTTGAGACGGCAGACAAATGTGTGGCATAACAACATTTTTTGTTGTTTAATCAAATTACAAAAATGTGTTGATGGAGGCCCGGTCGAGATGGTCTCTTCTCTTGGTGGCTGGGACTCTGTATTTATCATTTCATTATTTTCAACGTATAGCCTTCATACCTCATCATCCCTCCTTTTACACTATTCAGTATTCTTCGCTCTCTGTTCACCAGTGGCGTATACACGGGGGGGGGGGAGGGGGGGACAAAACCCCCCCTTTAGCAAAGGAAACATGGAAAATGACCTTTTACATTTCAATAGACAGTATTTCAATTTAGACAGTTAGATGTTTTACTTTATAATTATTGTGTATTATTGTAATTAAAAGCAAAATCAATACGAAAAATATGCAAATTATTGATTGAGGTTCCTTTTGTTAGCGGTGCTAAGGAAAAAATGTGTTGCCAGAAACTGAGTAATCTTGTTTCAGTTGGCCGCTGCAAAACGCACAGATTTGCACTAAAATTACCTTGACGAGAATTTTTTCGGGGGGCAAGCCCCCCGGAACCCCAATTGTGTTTCGGCTCCACTCTCTATAATATGGGTTGAAACCCCCCCCTTTCCCAATTCTTGGATACGCCACTGCTGTTCTCCAAGTCCCTCCTAAAACCTCCCAACTGAATTCCTCTTATGACGACTCCAGCGATGATCGAGTGATGTATCTGATTCGGACGACAGTGAATAACTAACAAGATTACGTTCCTTTTAGCTACCGACAAGGTCGACACACTCAACTATCTGTTCCACGCTGTCAATTCAATCGTGATGGCCGTAGACTTCTTCGTCGTGAGTCACCCGTTTCGGCTGCTGCACTGCTATTGGCCGGTTGCCTTGACGACGCTCTACGCGGCCTTCTCGATCATCTACTTCGAGGCTGGCGGGCTGGATCGTCTCGGTCGCACCTTCATCTACCCCCCACTCAACTGGAACAAGCCACTGCGAGCTTGCATTGCCTCCATGTGCGGCATCGTGTTTGTGATAGCCGTCCATTGTGCCACGTGGATAATGTACCTGTTTCGACAGTGGCTCTACGACGTTGTGATCAAGACCGAAAAATGTGACGACACTGAAAGTGGTTTCGCAAACGATGGCAATAATATACAGGTAGACATTCTTGAAAACGAATTTAAAATTTGAGAACGGCATCGTAAAAAAAATAATTTAAAAAGCTTTTGTGTCCATTTCCATTTTAACTTCTAAGTCATTCAACATTACAAGCAAGACAATACAATGTTCATCCGCTTTACATGGTCGCATACATTGATCTACTACATCAGCAGGGTAGTATTGAAGCAGAAGCAGACACACGTATGCCTTGCTAAGAACGTCGATCTTCTCAGTGCACACACAATGAATTCCAAGAATAATAATAATACAGTATAGTGTTGTTTCTTTCTTATTCCTGCAATCTTGGCTACACAGTTGGAATGAACAGCTGAAACGCTCACACACCTAAGATAGAGTAACCTACAATCAGTATCCTAAGTTTATTTGCAAATGAATCTCTCTTCCTTATGCTTGCATTGTATATAACTGTTTTGTAATCATGGGAGTTTATTTCATTGGTACATGTCTTATAATAATGTCAAATTTAATGTTCCTTTACTCAACATGATCTCACAAAATATAAATATCCTAAACATTTTGGAACCATTTTCTCTGCTTCAAATTCAAATACTAATGCGCTGTCGCAATCTGGAAATCGCGAAAGAGTTAACTTTCTTGGTTCTTATGGTGATGTACCGTACACAACTCGATCGTAATGTCGTAATCTGGATTGGAATCGAGAAATGTGTTCATATTTCTGTGACTGCGATGCCAATGATCTTGATAATAATTTGGTAAATAGCAAATTAAGCTATTTCACTCAACTTGTAATCTCCGATTAGCCGTTAATCGGAGATTACCTTCTAACAAACATGGTGACTGCCATTCATTTTGAATGTATAGTGTTTATTGAAACCTGGTTACCAAGCTGAGATTACCATCGGAACTTAACAAAGTTGGTCAATCACCACAACAGTGAAAAGATATGCCTTTATCTTTATACCGGGCGTACTCAGAAATATGTCGTTTTTCAATGGCTGCACTGAAAATGCAATGAGTGCACTTTTAACGATTAGATTAGAACAACAATTCAATATACGCACCAGTGTGCACTCAGTTCAAGCCATGTGAAGACTGCCTATTTCAGTAGGCCCAAGGTCCGTCGATCCCCTGGGCGGAGGTTCGGTGGAGTTCGACGAGCCCCCGCCAGGGCATTTACGGACTTTGAGTAGGCCTACACATTATAGTAGGCCGTGATTGCTACCATATTGTGAAAGGTTTGTTTTGCTACGTTTCCGATTGCGATTGCAATCACGATGCCGTGTGTAGGGCTGTTGATTGCACATCATTTCACCAGCTGGGTGGTTTATTGTTCATATGCATTATGCAATAATTGATCTATGGTGAGATAATATATTTGATAGAACTTTATGAATGCGAGGCTTGCCCATGACTTGTAACTGGGGGGGGGGGGGGGGGGGGGGGGGGGGAGGGAAAATAAATTTGTATTCTATTTTATTTATTAATGAATTTATGTAGGCAGGTAAGAGGGAGTTATCATACACAACAGAGCATCATAAAAGCAGTCTTTCAAAATGAGGCTCGTCTAACTCACGAGTCTCCGCTAGACGGAGATCAAGTAGACCTTGCATCAGATTATGCTACGCTGTTATTTATTTTGTTTTTTTTACGACGTAAAAAACAACTATCAAAAATTAATAACGTCGGCCGAATCGGAGCGCGTTTATTGTTGAAAAGACGGCCGGCAAATATGTAGAAGAAGGTAAAAGTTGGAAGAGGAAAGATGATGGCCATATGAGATGAATAAAGAAGTGACGAGAAAAATTTACACAAGTGCTCTCTTTGCTGGCGCTGGTCACCACAAGAAAGAACCCACCTCGACCGGGGATATACTGATGTTTTTGGAGGCATTCTGAAAACCTATTTGTTGGATTGGTATAAAAAATTAATTCTTGAAATTAATTCTCAGCACCCGGGTGGCCAATAACAACCTTTTCATGTACGTATCTGTGTTTATGTACCTTATTGATTAATGGAGATATTAATGGTAAGTGCTCGTTACCGTCTGAACACCTCTCGGTAAATGTGATGTTGTTTTTGATTCTTCTCTGGCATTCTAATAACACCTTGGAGCAAAATGTATGACTACTGTATTATTGTTGTTGTTACCAACAGTCAAGTCTACGTTTTAATCATTTTACCTATGTTTAAGAAATCAGTAAAATTCCTTAATGCATGATAAGCCTGTAATGTTTTTGCTTGCCAAACTTACCAATCAGTATTACTGCTTTCTATTAAATTGTTATGTTTCACAAAATATGTAGGTATGAGAAGAATGGACACTTAAAGTAAAAGACAACTGTGATGGAAACAAGTAGTTCTAGATGAATCTATTGTTTGTAAGGTATTGTTAACACCTTGTTAACTAATGTTTATATATCAAAACTATGTTATTATAACGGTGTAATGTTAGTACAATTTTCTGGATCTAATGTGGACAAGATCTAATACAACTAGGTATGTACTAAAACAATGTATTTTATTTATTTCAAATCTAAATCAAGTTTGAAGCAATTAATGAAATTATAAATCCATTTTTGATCTACCAATCAACTGTCTAACTGGGGAGAAATGTATCAACTATCATTTCGATATTTAATCAATAGCATGATTCTATCTCATTCTAGATTTGGTCCAATAATTAAATTTAATGCATTATAATTACGTGTTTGTGTACTTATTATAAATCTCCTTATTCCTTTTAACTCTCATTGTTATTCCTGTCTAGAAACTACTGACATGTCGAGAATATTTAGTTTATATTGAAGCAAGTATCTCAACACATCCTTATAATGATTTATTTTCTTAACACCAGAATTAATCCGTCTAATTCATTTTTTCATTTAAATCATGAATTATAATTTTATGCCTATAAATTATGCACAGCCACAGCGTAGAAAAGCCTACCAGCTTGCTTATGAAGCTTCATGAGCAGGCATAAATATTACTTGTTCAAAATAAATAATTAAAATATATAATTGTGTGCGTCAAGTGCCTGTATCGCAATATGAACATATGGACGCCAATGAGCGCTCGGCTAATGACTTCTTCAACGATTAACCCTCATTCATGCCAGCCGAAAAAAGTGTAAACGAGTTATGGTTATAAAGAAACACAAACATATATCAACCACTGTATCATACAAAGTACAGTCACTATTGCCTATAGATGTACCGAAATACACTGCAAGAATATCTTTTATACAGTACAAACAAACCCCTAGTCCATGTGCGTTTTAACTTGGAGGTTATAGATTAGAATATGACGGAAATGACCGAGCGCTGACGAGAAGCGCCGATATTTAGCACGACATGGTACCACAAAAGTTGGATTCAACCAATTTCGGGCCTTCCTAGCGCTGCTCATTGTTTTTATTTATTATTTAGTATCATATGACGTCGGGGGGTGATTAGAGGAAAGTGACAAGTAGGACGTAAAGGGGATGGAACGGGAAAGAGCTTGCACTGCTTTCGTCTGGCTTCTCCCCCTCGACCTGTCCGGCCCTATCAGAAGCATACGCTTCCACTGGCATAGCTCTGGGGATCATCAAAGCAGGCTACCTCCCCACCACGATACGGTAGCAGTCCTCGTGGACAGGTTCTTCATTGTCATTGGCCGGTTCAGCCGTTTCCGGTGCGCGGCAGTCCTCGTGCGGACAGGTTCTTCATTGTCATTGGCCGGTTCAGCCGTTTCCGGTGCGCGGCGCTACGTCCTAGAATATAAAACTCGCGCCACAAGTAATCCGAGGATTCTCGATTGAAAATGGGGGGGAGTGGGATTAGAGTGGTATTAGCTTGGAATTATGAGTACTGGATCACCTTGTCTTACTCTTGGCTGAGTGAGATTATGTAATCCGATGAATTCTGAAGATAAAAGAAGTTCTCCAGGGGAAACTTCTTTATCGACTCTGTTATGGTCTGCAAACGACTGCGATTTTGGAGTGTTTGTGACCAACGACGTAACTTTGAGGTTCACCAATTATCCGCCAGCAAATAGGATCTTTTTTACGCTGGGGGGATATCAAAAGAAGAAGAAGAATACACTCACATTATTTCTTTTGTTTTTGATTCTGTCAAAACCATATCGACAACATTTTGTTGTATTTTTTAAATGTTCTTCAACCGGTATTCAAAATGTTTCAAGAACAGTATTGCTTATATTACGCGAACGTAGACTGCTTATAATAGTAAACTTATGTTTTGTATATACAAAATATAGTCTAAATGAGTGATACGGGACGTTGTAGCACTTTAAAGGCAGAGTTTAATCTTAAATACTTTTCGCTTGATTACAGTGAGCCAGAGCAATTCGTACATTGCCAGGTGAGTGAATCTTCATGTCCGAACGCCTGTTGTTTGGCTAAGTCCAGTTCTAGGTTATGTAATTATGGCCAGGAGCTGATTCGCGTTTCGTACTTGCTTCTTTCTGTATTCCTTTGTGATATTGATCATGTGCGTAGTACAAAATTGTTATTTCATGATTTATCTGTAAGCTCCAGTGATTTTCAATACAAATAGTTCTTTCTTTCTTATTAAATTATCATTTTGAAGTTGCATCGATTTGACAACACAATCACGTTAAATATGGCAATATGACGTACGTGCGAGGGCGCAGCTGTTCGGAACACACAGGAAGTGTGATCTACCAACGTAATGGCCGGTTCTCACGGTGCGAGTTACTGGCATGCCAGTAAGCCAGTGGCTGGCCCTCTAACTGAGGGGCAAGCTACTGGGCTCAGACGCAACTGGCCCTAGTTGTTTACACGTTGCGAGTTACTGGCATGCCAGTAAGCCAGCGGCTGGCCTTCTGCTCGGACTTAACCTGACCCTGTCAGTTGCAAGAATGTCTGAAGATCGTATTATAGAGTGCTAGCATGGAAAGTAATAAGATCATTTTCGTTGATACTGTACGAGGAATTATTATTTTTATATCCAGGTCCAAAAACGTTCCACCAATTTTCTTGTTCTCTGTACAAATGCACAAAGTTTGCCGTCTGTTCGTCACTCCACCTTCCCGACATATTCCAAAACAAAAATGATGATAATAATAATAATAATATATCAGCACGAAAAACATAAACAAAATAACGTGCTCTACCGTCTACTGACGCTCAGTTACTGACCTGTGCGTTCACATGGCGCCAGCGGCTGGCCGATCCAAACATCCCCGTGGTGGGGGAAGGCCAGGGGCCAGTCGAAACAAAAATATTTGAAGTAGCTCGCCAGGCGAGCTACTGACCAACTCGCACAGTCAGTAACTCGGCCGACCTGTTTACACGAAGCAAGTAGCTGGCCCCCAGCTACTGGCTCTATCAACTCGCACGCCAACTCGCACCGTGAGAACCGGCCATAAGTACACTTACTTCACACTTCAAACAAAACTTTGGCGTTTTTCAATGAAAAAAGGGAGTACGAAACGCGAATCAGCTCCTGTCCATAAATACCCTAGGATCAACAAAATGAGTACCCTCCGTTCATTGCTTATTGATTGATGTCTGAACTTGGATTCAGATTTAGATTCAGATTTCATATCATTTTTATTCTTTAAAAGATTGATACATTGTTGATACATTGGTTTGTTTATTACATTTTGAAGAAGCCCGCAAAGTTATAAAGACTTGCTAAATACTGAAAAATAATATCAGATGGCGACAGTAAGCACAGGAAGGTGAAAAAGGTGTACCGGTATTAATATAAACTAGAGAGATTGAAACATAGTATAGGACTAAAACGTTGTAGTAAAGGGATGTTATGTTAAAATTTGAAAGAACAAGTTTGAAAAGTATGAAAAAACGACATTTTGTTTACAAACTAAAGTTACTTATGAACTAGGAATTAAGGTAATCTGTTTTAAATTTTGTAGGTAACCTATACCCTACTTTTTAAGCTACAAACTACCTGAAACAAAACAGAGGTTAAATGCAGTATAGCATCAGAAGTTATCTGTGATACAACCTATAAGTTGGACTTAGCAACGATACAGCCGACTTTCGGACGCGGACGTGTCCGAATCCGAGTTTCGGTTTATCGTTGCGAATTGGCATCCTAGCCTAGCGGTTACAAATTATAAATGATGACAGACGTTTTTTAATATTAAACATTTAAATTCAAAACAGGTTTAAAATAAAATAACTAGTTGTCCCATCACAGTGGCAGAAAACTACTACTATAAGCGTCCCCTACTTGGCGTACCGCTGGGTGTTGGCTGCTTACTTCTGTGCTTCCATGGGGCCTTGTTTTGCCGAAGCTGGGAACCAGAAAATGAGCCTCTCTCGGGCATCCAAATGGGCCATCTATATGACTAATTGGAGCTACCTGTTAGACGCCATACAAGCTATCGTGGCCACATACCTCATCACTCACGCTATCATTCGGGAAAACCGAGGTAAGAATGTCTCAACACTCATATTATATAACACATGAAGCAGATGCTTGCTATTTACAAATCTGTAAATTAATTTATTCATCCAGTATGTAAGCAGTAGCCAAGTGTATGCGCGGTAACAGACGCAAAAAGCTACGGATTTTTATTTGCCAATAATTTTACTTGGTTCATCTTGTGCTTTAATGTGGTATACATAAAGGGTTGTATTCATATCTTATTTTTGTGTTTCAGGAGAGCAGCTGAAATGTAAAATGTGTCCTATTGTTAAAGTGTATTGGATTCTCCACAGCACGGCCGTAGTATTAGCAACGGGAGTCGCCGTTTCATACTGGGCTGGAATCCACGATTATTCTGGTTTGAAAACTTACGATATAAACTTTACTAAACCTAGTAAAATACAGAACCTATTTTATACAGGGTGCGAATTTGTCGGTTTAGTAGAGAAGGGAGGGGGCGGTGGGATGATGTCCGAATATAACACTTGCGTAGATAAAAAGGCGTTTGGGACGAAGGCCCGCCGCCGATTTTTTGCGGTACCTATTTTTTTTATCCTGGCAAGATGATGCGCAATGAGCGCACAGAGCTTGGCTCAACTCTTGCCGCGTGGCAAGATGATGCGCAATGAGCGCACAGAGCTTGGCTCAACTCTTGCCGCGTGGCAAGATGATGCGCAATGAGCGATCAGAGCTTGGCTCAACTCTTGCCGCGTGGCAAGATGATGCGCAATGAGCGATCAGAGCTTGGCTCAACTCTTGCCGCGTGGCAAGATGATGCACGGTAAGCGATCAGAGCTTGGGTCAACTCTTGCCGCGTGGCAAGATGATGCGCGATGAGCGATCAGAGCTTGGCTCAACTCTTGTCGCGTGGCAAGATGATGCACGGTAAGCGATCAGAGCTTGGGTCAACTCTTGTCGCGTGGCAAGATGATGCACGGTAAGCGATCAGAGCTTGGCTCAACTCTTGCCGCGTGGCAAGATGATGCGCAATGAGCGATCAGAGCTTGGCTCAACTCTTGTCGCGTGGCAAGATGATGCACGGTAAGCGATCAGAGCTTGGGTCAACTCTTGTCGCGTGGCAAGATGATGCACGGTAAGCGATCAGAGCTTGGGTCAACTCTTGCCGCGTGGCAAGATGATGCGCGGTGAGCAATCAGAGCTTGGGTCAACTCTTGCCGCGTGGCAAGATGATGCACGGTAAGCGATCAGAGCTTGGGTCAACTCTTGCCGCGTGGCAAGATGATGCGCAATGAGCGATCAGAGCTTGGCTCAACTCTTGCCGCGTGGCAAGATGATGCGCGGTGAGCGATCAGAGCTTGGCTCAACTCTTGTCGCGTGGCAAGATGATGCGCGATGAGCGATCAGAGCTTGGCTCAACTCTTGCCGCGTGGCAAGATGATGCGCGGTGAGCGATCAGAGCAATTGGCTCAACTCTTGCCGCGTGGCAAGATGATGCACGATGAGCGATCAGAGCTTGGCTCAACTCTTGTCGCGTGGCAAGATGATGCGCGATGAGCGATCAGAGCTTGGCTCAACTCTTGCCGCGTGGCAAGATGATGCGCGGTGAGCGATCAGAGCAATTGGCTCAACTCTTGCCGTGTGGCAAGATGATGCGCGATGAGCGATCAGAGCTTGGATCAACTCATGCCGCGTGGCAAGATGATGCGCGGTGAGCGATCAGAGCTTGGCTCAACTATTGTCGCGTGGCAAGATGATGCGCAATGAGCGATCAGAGCTTGGCTCAACTCTTGCCGCGTGGCAAGATGATGCGCGATGAGCGATCAGAGCTTGGCTCAACTCTTGTCGCGTGGCAAGATGATGCGCAATGAGCGATCAGAGCTTGGCTCAACTCTTGCCGCGTGGCAAGATGATGCACGGTAAGCGATCAGAGCTTGGGTCAACTCTTGCCGCGTGGCAAGATGATGCGCGGTGAGCAATCAGAGCTTAGCTCAACTCTTGCCGCGTGGCAAGATGATGCGCGGTGAGCGATCAGAGCTTGGCTCAACTCTTGTCGCGTGGCAAGATGATGAGCGATGAGCGACCAGAGCTTGGCTCAACTCTTGTCGCGTGGCAAGATGATGCGCAATGAGCGATCAGAGCTTGGCTCACTCTTGCCGCGTGGCAAGATGATGCGCGATGAGCGATCAGAGCTTGGCAAAGCTCTTGCCGCGTGGCAAGATAATGCGCGATGAGCGATCAGAGCTTGGCTCAACTCTTGCCGCGGGGCAAGATGATGCGCGATGAGCGATCAGAGCTTGGCTCAACTCTTGCCGCGTGGCAAGATGATGCGCGATGAGCGATCAGAGCTTGGCTCAACTCTTGCCGCGTGGCAAGATGATGCACGGTAAGCGATCAGAGCTTGGCTCAACTCTTGCCGCGTGGCAAGATGATGCACGGTAAGCGATCAGAGCTTGGGTCAACTCTTGCCGCGTGGCAAGATGATGCGCGGTGAGCAATCAGAGCTTGGCTCAACTCTTGCCGCGTGGCAAGATGATGCGCGGTGAGCGATCAGAGCTTGGCTCAACTCTTGTCGCGTGGCAAGATGATGCGCGATGAGCGATCAGAGCTTGGCTCAACTCTTGCCGCGTGGCAAGATGATGCGCGGTGAGCGATCAGAGAAATTGGCTCAACTCTTGCCGTGTGGCAAGATGATGCGCGATGAGCGATCAGAGCTTGGATCAACTCATGCCGCGTGGCAAGATGATGCGCGGTGAGCGATCAGAGCTTGGCTCAACTCTTGTCGCGTGGCAAGATGATGCGCAATGAGCGATCAGAGCTTGGCTCAACTCTTGCCGCGTGGCAAGATGATGCGCGATGAGCGATCAGAGCTTGGCTCAACTCTTGTCGCGTGGCAAGATGATGCGCAATGAGCGATCAGAGCTTGGCTCAACTCTTGCCGCGTGGCAAGATGATGCACGGTAAGCGATCAGAGCTTGGGTCAACTCTTGCCGCGTGGCAAGATGATGCGCGGTGAGCAATCAGAGCTTGGCTCAACTCTTGCCGCGTGGCAAGATGATGCGCGGTGAGCGATCAGAGCTTGGCTCAACTCTTGTCGCGTGGCAAGATGATGCGCGATGAGCGACCAGAGCTTGGCTCAACTCTTGTCGCGTGGCAAGATGATGCGCAATGAGCGATCAGAGCTTGGCTCACTCTTGCCGCGTGGCAAGATGATGCGCGATGAGCGATCAGTGCTTGGCAAAGCTCTTGCCGCGTGGCAAGATAATGCGCGATGAGCGATCAGAGCTTGGCTCAACTCTTGCCGCGGGGCAAGATGATGCGCGATGAGCGATCAGAGCTTGGCTCAACTCATGCCGCGTGGCAAGATGATGCACGATAAGCGATCAGAGCTTGGATCAACTCTTGCCGCGTGGCAAGATGATGCACGGTAAGCGATCAGAGCTTGGGTCAACTCTTGCCGCGTGGCAAGATGATGCGCGGTGAGCAATCAGAGCTTGGGTCAACTCTTACCGCGTGGCAAGATGATGCGCGGTAAGCGATCAGAGCTTGGCAAAGCTCTTGCCGCGTGGCAAGATGATGCACGGTAAGCGATCAGAGCTTGGGTCAACTCTTACCGCGTGGCAAGATGATGCGCGGTGAGCAATCAGAGCTTGGGTCAACTCTTGCCGCGTGGCAAGATGATGCGCGGTAAGCGATCAGAGCTTGGCAAAGCTCTTGCCGCGTGGCAAGATGATGCACGGTAAGCGATCAGAGCTTGGGTCAACTCTTGCCGCGTGGCAAGATGATGCGCGGTGAGCAATCAGAGCTTGGCTCAACTCTTGCCGCGTGGCAAGATGATGCGCGGTGAGCAATCAGAGCTTGGCTCAACTCTTGCCGCGTGGCAAGATGATGCGCGGTGAGCGATCAGAGCTTGGCTCAACTCTTGTCGCGTGGCAAGATGATGCGCGATGAGCGATCAGAGCTTGGCTCAACTCTTGCCGCGTGGCAAGATGATGCGCGGTGAGCGATCAGAGCAATTGGCTCAACTCTTGCCGCGTGGCAAGATGATGCACGATGAGCGATCAGAGCTTGGCTCAACTCTTGTCGCGTGGCAAGATGATGCGCGATGAGCGATCAGAGCTTGGCTCAACTCTTGCCGCGTGGCAAGATGATGCGCGGTGAGCGATCAGAGCAATTGGCTCAACTCTTGCCGTGTGGCAAGATGATGCGCAATGAGCGATCAGAGCTTGGATCAACTCATGCCGCGTGGCAAGATGATGCGCGGTGAGCGATCAGAGCTTGGCTCAACTATTGTCGCGTGGCAAGATGTGGCGCAATGAGCGATCAGAGCTTGGCTCAACTCTTGCCGCGTGGCAAGATGATGCGCGATGAGCGATCAGAGCTTGGCTCAACTCTTGTCGCGTGGCAAGATGATGCGCAATGAGCGATCAGAGCTTGGCTCAACTCTTGCCGCGTGGCAAGATGATGCACGGTAAGCGATCAGAGCTTGGGTCAACTCTTGCCGCGTGGCAAGATGATGCGCGGTGAGCAATCAGAGCTTAGCTCAACTCTTGCCGCGTGGCAAGATGATGCGCGGTGAGCGATCAGAGCTTGGCTCAACTCTTGTCGCGTGGCAAGATGATGAGCGATGAGCGACCAGAGCTTGGCTCAACTCTTGTCGCGTGGCAAGATGATGCGCAATGAGCGATCAGAGCTTGGCTCACTCTTGCCGCGTGGCAAGATGATGCGCGATGAGCGATCAGAGCTTGGCAAAGCTCTTGCCGCGTGGCAAGATAATGCGCGATGAGCAATCAGAGCTTGGCTCAACTCTTGCCGCGGGGCAAGATGATGCGCGATGAGCGATCAGAGCTTGGCTCAACTCTTGCCGCGTGGCAAGATGATGCGCGATGAGCGATCAGAGCTTGGCTCAACTCTTGCCGCGTGGCAAGATGATGCACGGTAAGCGATCAGAGCTTGGCTCAACTCTTGCCGCTTGGCAAGATGATGCACGGTAAGCGATCAGAGCTTGGGTCAACTCTTGCCGCGTGGCAAGATGATGCGCGGTGAGCAATCAGAGCTTGGCTCAACTCTTGCCGCGTGGCAAGATGATGCGCGGTGAGCGATCAGAGCTTGGCTCAACTCTTGTCGCGTGGCAAGATGATGCGCGATGAGCGATCAGAGCTTGGCTCAACTCTTGCCGCGTGGCAAGATGATGCGCGGTGAGCGATCAGAGAAATTGGCTCAACTCTTGCCGTGTGGCAAGATGATGCGCGATGAGCGATCAGAGCTTGGATCAACTCATGCCGCGTGGCAAGATGATGCGCGGTGAGCGATCAGAGCTTGGCTCAACTCTTGTCGCGTGGCAAGATGATGCGCAATGAGCGATCAGAGCTTGGCTCAACTCTTGCCGCGTGGCAAGATGATGCGCGATGAGCGATCAGAGCTTGGCTCAACTCTTGTCGCGTGGCAAGATGATGCGCAATGAGCGATCAGAGCTTGGCTCAACTCTTGCCGCGTGGCAAGATGATGCACGGTAAGCGATCAGAGCTTGAGTCAACTCTTGCCGCGTGGCAAGATGATGCGCGGTGAGCAATCAGAGCTTGGCTCAACTCTTGCCGCGTGGCAAGATGATGCGCGGTGAGCGATCAGAGCTTGGCTCAACTCTTGTCGCGTGGCAAGATGATGCGCGATGAGCGACCAGAGCTTGGCTCAACTCTTGTCGCGTGGCAAGATGATGCGCAATGAGCGATCAGAGCTTGACTCACTCTTGCCGCGTGGCAAGATGATGCGCGATGAGCGATCAGTGCTTGGCAAAGCTCTTGCCGCGTGGCAAGATAATGCGCGATGAGCGATCAGAGCTTGGCTCAACTCTTGCCGCGGGGCAAGATGATGCGCGATGAGCGATCAGAGCTTGGCTCAACTCTTGCCGCGTGGCAAGATGATGCGCGATGAGCGATCAGAGCTTGGCTCAACTCTTGCCGCGTGGCAAGATGATGCACGGTAAGCGATCAGAGCTTCGCTCAACTCTTGCCGCGTGGCAAGATGATGCGCGATGAGCGATCAGAGCTAGGCTCAACTCTTGCCGCGTGGCAAGATGATGCGCGGTGAGCGATCAGAGCTTGGCTCAACTCTTGTCGCGTGGCAAGATGATGCGCGATGAGCGATCAGAGCTTGGCTCAACTCTTGTCACGTGGCAAGATGATGCGCAATGAGCGATCAGAGCTTGGCTCAACTCTTGCCGCGTGGCAAGATGATGCGCGGTGAGCGATCAGAGCTTGGCTCAACTCTTGCCGCGTGGCAAGATGATGCGCGGTGAGCGATCAGAGCTTGGCTCAACTCTTGTCGCGTGGCAAGATGATGCGCGATGGGCGATCAGAGCTTGGCTCAACTCTTGTCGCGTGGCAAGATGATGCGCAATGAGCGATCAGAGCTTGGCTCAACTCTTGCCGCGTGGCAAGATGATGCGCGATGAGCGATCAGAGCTTGGCAAAGCTCTTGCCGCGTGGCAAGATAATGCGCGATGAGCGATCAGAGCTTGGCTCAACTCTTGTCGCGTGGCAAGATGATGCGCGGTGAGCGATCAGAGCTTGGCTCAACTCTTGTCGCGTGCAAGATGATGCGCGATGAGCGATCAGAGCTTGGATCAACTCTTGCCGCGTGGCAAGATGATGTGCGATGAGCGATCAGAGCTTGGCTCAACTCTTGTCGCGTGGCAAGATGATGCGCGGTGAGCGATCAGAGCTGGGCTCAACTCTTGCCGCGTGGCAAGATGATGCGCGATGAGCGATCAGAGCTTGGCTCAACTCTTGCCGCGTGGCAAGATGATGCGCGGTGAGCGATCAGAGCTTGGCTCAACTCTTGCCGCGTGGCAAGATGATGCGCGGTGAGCGATCAGAGCTTGGCTCAACTCTTGCCGCGTGGCAAGATGATGCGCGATGAGCGATCAGAGCTTAGCTCAACTCTTGCCGCGTGGCAAGATGATGCGCGGTGAGCGATTAGAGCTTGGCTCAACTCTTGCCGCGTGGCAAGATGATGCGCGGTGAGCGATCAGAGCTTGGCTCAACTCTTGCCGCGTGGCATGATGCGCGGTGAGCGATCAGAACGTAGCTTAACTCTTGCCGCGTGGCAAGATGATGCGCGATCAGAGCTTAGCTAAACTCTTGTCGCGTGGCAAGATGATGCGCGATGAGAGCTTGGCTCAACTCTTGCCGCGTGGCAAGATGATGAGCGATCAGAGCTTAGCTCAACTCTTTTCGCGTGGCAAGATAATGCGCGATGAGAGCTTGGCTCAACTCTTGCTTCGTGGCAAGATAATGCATGATGAGCGATCAGAGCTTAGCTAAACTCTTGTCGCGTGGCAAGATGATGCGCGATGAGAGCTTGGCTAAACGCTTGCTTCGTGGCAAGATAATGCACGATGAGCGATCAGAGCTTAGCTAAACTCTTGTCGCGTGGCAAGATGATGCGCGATGAGAGCTTGGCTTAACTCTTGCCGCGTGGCAAGATGATGAGCGATCAGAGCTTAGCTAAACTCTTGTCGCGTGGCAAGATGATGCACGATGAGAGCTTGGCTCAACTCTTGCTTCGTGGCAAGATAATGCACGATGAGCGATCAGAGCTTAGCTAAACTCTTGTCGCGTGGCAAGATGATGCGCGATGAGAGCTTGGCTCAACTCTTGCCGCGTGGCAAGATAATGCACGATGAGCGATCAGAGCTTGGCTCAACTCTTGTCGCGTGGCAAGATGATGCGCGGTGAGCGATCAGAGCTTGGCTCAACTCTTGCCACGTGGCAAGATGATGCGCGGTGAGCGATCAGAGCTTGGCTCAACTCTTGCCGCGTGGCAAGATGATGCGCGGTGAGCGATCAGAGCTTGGCTCAACTCTTGTCGCGTGGCAAGATAATGCATGATGAGCGATCAGAGCTTAGCTAAACTCTTGTCGCGTGGCAAGATGATGCGCGATGAGAGCTTGGCTCAACTCTTGCCGCGTGGCAAGATGATGCGCGGTGAGCGATCAGAGCTTGGCTCAACTCTTTTCGCGTGGCAAGATAATGCATGATGAGCAATCAGAGCTTAGCTAAACTCTTGTCGCGTGGCAAGATGATGCGCGATGAGAACTTGGCTCAACTCTTGCCGCGTGGCAAGATGATGCGCGATGAGAGCTTGGCTCAATTCTTGCCGTGTGGCAGCACCGCGACGGAAAACGCTGTAATTGGTCATCGCGTGGTCATGGAAACGGACCATGTTTTTTTTACTGTAATTATTTGATGTTAATATAATATGGAAGGTCTCCGACGGGCTTGCGTAAAGGTTGTTATAAGGTTGACAGCTTGATAGAAATTAAATTTAGGGCTGTGTGGTGTTTGTGTAACTCTCGTGGAAAACGGAATTGGGATCTGGGGGCAATGCCCCCATTCCGACCCCGCAGGCAATTTTTTATTTTTCAGCACATTAAACACGGTTTTGATTATTAAATATGCTGAAAACTTGTACCATATATGAACATAAATTAAATAATATTAATATTATCAAAATACAATGCAATTGAGGAAAAATTATTTTGAATTGAGAAATGCAAATAATTGCATTTTTGTTTTTTTCATCTCTATTTAATGCTCTAGCTATCCAGGTTACAGAACTGATAAGAGCTCAGAGAAAAATACAATAACTTATATAAGAATAAAGACAGTTGAAGAATTACCATTTGAAATTGAATAAATGGAAATAATTTTCAAAAAATATCTACAAATTCTTCAAAATCTTTAAATATTATATGAAACTGATGTTTGTATAGGCCTATATGTATATTAAACTTGATAGTTTATGTAGTAGAAGTGAAGGGTGACGACAATTCCAAAACGAAAATCCAGGACACTTGAAGATTGTGACCATGTATCTGCATTAGGGATCTGCAGTGCTATTACGTTAACACCTTTACTTTAAAAAATGGCAAATGTTGCACAATTCTTCGGGGTGCTTGAATAGTTAGACAATGAAGACGACTAGGGCAGGCAGTATTTGTGACTGCATAGAAGGAATTTAATAAATACTTCTAATCCCTTTGAGATAGCTGAGAGTAGATTTGTTTAGATTTGTGTTGGTTTTTGACAGCATGATTTGAAATTTGTTTGCATTTGTTCACGCATTTTCATTGGTTAACTTTCTATAATATACACAGCCGTCTCGAAAACATAAACAAGCTAATATATAACAGGCGCTGCTCTGCTGCAACGGCTACCGCTTTACGATACGTTTACCGCACGTTACGAAATTGTTGTTCAGAATCGCGCGTTAACATACCGCGTGATAAGTCTTTCGACGAGTGTTGTTCGCGTTAAATTTAATGTCGCCCATTCAGGATCGCGCCAGTTGCTGAGGTAGATCTCAAGGTAGCCTTTAGAGCGATTTGAGCAAGGAAGGCACTAAATTACGAATTATAAAAATTTGAAATTTGAAAGTAAACATTATTAGTGCATTTACTTTTTGAAACTATTTGCTACGTTTTTATTTTGTATAGTAATAATAAACTTACACAAATAAAATCCTGCCTTACTTATAGGCCTGCGTTTTTAATCGGTTAATGGGTTGTTAGCGTGGCCGTTAGCTGACGGTCCGTAATCTGTGACCCAACAAACCCTATGCAGATAACGGACCATCAGCTAACGGCTCCGTTGATGGCCGACTTAAAAACCTAGAGTATAATATTTTCAACAAATTTCAAACATTTATGGCAGTTTGTGTAATGAAGCCCACTTGCTTACTTTGGATGCCAGACGTAAAATGTTTGAAATGTACTGTTAAAAAGATTTTATCAGGTGAGATCGATTGCCCTGATTTGTTGGAATCAATTTCTTTAAATGTTCCTGTAATAAGGTGTCACAACACATTTATATTTAATGCACCCAAATCAAGATTAGACTTATTTAAATATTCATTTTTGCCACGCACTATAAATAAGTTAAATAGCTCACATTTTTAACAAATATTGATTTTTTTTCATAGCAATGTGAAGTTAATAAAGTCAAAATGTTTTAATGTTTTATGTTCCTGACAAGAGTGGGAGGGGGGGGGGGGGGGAATTGTTATAGCTAGCGCTTACTTAAGATATTGTTTTAAAAAGTTGTTTTATATAATGAATGTAAGCTATTTGTTTTGGCATTAATATCTTTGTTTATTATAGTATACCAAATGTATCTGGAATGGTTTAAATTTGGTTGCTGGATAAATAAATAATAATAATGTCAGTATAGGCCAACATTATGCTATCCTGATTTAGGTAATTTTGGCAGTCGGCATCATAAGACAAAGTTTATAAATCAGGGCTCTCCTGATGAAATCAGTTTGGTTGGCAACCCTTAATAATTTAAGCATCATATAGCATGTTGATTTCTTTTTTATTTCATTTCTAGACTCTACTGTGTACGTATTGTCTCTTATGAGTCACGGTCTTAACTCGGTCCTCATGATTACCGACCTGTTCCTCGCAAGCCATCCATTTCGGTTGTTGCATTTCTACTGGCCAGTGACGGTCACCATCATCTTCATCTTCTTCTCACTCGTCTACTTTGAGGCGGGTGGATTGGATCGTTCAGAGAATCCTTATATTTACTCTGCTCTGGATTGGAACAAGCCTCTGACGAGCATTGGTGCAGCAGTAATTGGCATTATCTTTGTGGTAACTGTACACGTCATTATGTGGTTGCTGTACTTATTGCGTCAAAGGTTGTTTGTTGTTTGTAACAAGAAGAATGATATTGAGAATGGTTAGCGATGAACTAATAAACAACAAAAGCAAATGTCCTTGGTACAATTATGTAATTTAGTGTTGTACAGTAGTCCCTCGTTAATTCAAACTCGGTTAATTCAAAATTATGTATAATTCAAACTATTGATGGAGTCCCAGCAGAAGATTTAGGTATGGTGCATAGTGTTAATGTTCTTTTAATTCAAAATTTTGTAATTCAAATTGGAGTCTTTAGGGTCCCTTGATATTTGAATTAAAGGAGGATTACTGTAGTGTGCATTTTAACCTAATAAAATATGGGTGGTTCATTACCACTTATGGGGTGAATGAAATACATTTTAATTTACCAAAACAATGTGACAACATAATTACACTATTTTTGTATAGGTTTCTAATTATGTCCAGCATTGTTTACTTATTTTGTTGTTGCTAAAGACAATGTACTAATTTAAATTGGTACTTGCTAGAACCACGATTGCAAAACTTGAATAACTTTCATGCCGAGTTTGATTTGGTATGTATACCTCTAATTAATTAGCCGTAGAACCGAGAGAAAAACCTGTAGTAGCAGTAACAGCTATCTTTGTCACAACTCACAAACTTACACACATTTTAACTATATGTTGTAAAACATGTAGATAATGGAATACGTACTGGGTCAAAATAAATCAATACCAAGAGCATTTGAACCAGAATGATGGAGATATTAACAGTGAGAACAGAATATTTTAAGTTAAATATGTTTTGTTGTTACTTAAAATGCTATATGTAATTATAATTAATATTAATGTTAGTTTAAAAGATTATGAACATTTTGTTGTTTTAAATTTAAACAAATGTGTTCTGATGATAGAAAAAATAAAAAATTATTTGACAACAAGACCCCTATTCTGTAACTTTGTTTGTATGTACTGTACAAATGAATTCTGCCTGAATTTGTTCAATTGCAGTCACATAACATTTTTGAGGCCCCTTTCGGCTGAAATAGTTTATGTGGGTCCCACTTTCATATATAGCTATATAGCTTTAGCGGTAGCACAATAGCTTTGTGATGTCTTCCCAAAGCAGGCATACCCATTTCGGGTGATGTTTTAGAATCGCTATTTTGTCCATCTTGGGTGACGGCTGAAATGGGCAAATGTGTTTTGCCCGCAATGAATTCGGCCACTTTCATTTCAGGCAGAAATAGGAAAGTTAGCAAATAGGGATCCATAAGTCCATAACATGTACCAGAAATAGAAAATATCATGTCAGGACATTGATATTAGTTCTAAATTGATGACAATACACAACGAATTATCACTGAAACAAAATAATATAGAGCAATCAATAATCATAAATAAATAGGTTATATTTGACACGTTTGACATCTTACTCATTTGTACAAAGTGTAAATTACTGAAAGTAAATCTTGAATTTAATACAAAACAAATATGAAACATCAATAGCCTATAATTTTATGCAATATGTAAATAACGCACTAAAAATATTGACTAACATCACATAACATGCTACGTACCAATACACTTACACATATCACATTTTGGAAACAACAATTTAAATGTGGCATATTTGGTGGTAAGCGACATGATAGTAATTGATAACATATCATCAACATAATATTTGTTTATCGGCACACAATAACCAGTACAACAGAGGAATGTAATCATTATGTATTTCAAGGAATTATCATACAACATGTATACAAATGTTTAAGTTAAGGCTTGAGACTAGTCTCACTACAAAAATGTGCAAAATTAACATTTTTAAAAATATTTTCACTCATTTTTCAGACTACTAGGTACGTACACAACATTGACAGACTACTAGGTACGGACACTACTAGGTACATACACTACTAGGTACGTACACCAGGTACGTACACTACTAGGTACGTACACAACATTGAAAAAGCGATACATTTTGTAAGAACTAAAAACTGGATTCAAAAAGTTTCACATACATGTTGATTATTTTGGAGACATTAATTAGCCTATATTATTATGCTTTATTAATAATAATTATTATAATTATATATATCTTGACCCCGTTTCCAACATTAATTATCGGGTAGGGGGGAGTAGCAAAATACTGTATGTCTTGAGCTAATGTCTTCGTTGCAAGCCTGACACAACCACCTCCTCAACCTCTTCCTTGATCACTTCTTCCATTACCAGAGGGTTGTTTAGTAGTTCCCTCCATCTCTCAGGGTTTTCCCATAGTCTTTCTGCTTCAACTTTGTTCTATGATCTTCCTCTATTCTCAACACTGTCTTGGATCTGATTCATCCACTTGTCTCTTGGTCTGCCTTCTTTCTTCTTATGCCCTTCTTCTTATTGTTGTTCAAACTCTCTTCTTGGTATCCTAGTAAGGTCCATCCTTTTCATACGTCTAAACCAACGAAGACGTTCTCTCTCCAATCTTACCTTCACGCTTTCAACACCTAATCTTTCTCTGATCACACTACTTCTAATCCTGTTATTCTTTGTTACACCCAGTGTGCTTCTCAAGAACTTCATTTCTGCTGCCACTATTTGATTTTCCGCTTTGAATCCCATGGTCCATGTAACTGTGGCATATGTCAGTATTGGTAGGAAGTATAGTTTATATATAAGAAGTTTGCATTGTCTTGGGATTTCATCTTTCCAAAGTAGCTTCCTGACAGACTGGTAGAAGCTTTCTGCCAATGTGGTTCTTCTTAAAACTTCTGCATCTATTGTTGAAATTTTAGATATCATACTTCCTAGATAATTAAAAGATTCTTTTGTGGTCAACTCTTTGTCCCTCAGTAAAAGTCTGCTATCTGCGGGTATGCGTCTCTTTGTCATGGTTACCAGTTCGCTCTTCTCGTGGCTGATTCGCATACAAAATGTTTCTGTTGCCTTGCTCCACTTATCCAGGTCTTCTTGCACTTCTTCTAATATCTTGCCACATACGACTATATTATCTACATATATCATTGTTCTTGGTTCTAGGCCTTTATCTTCTTCCGGTTTGACAACCCGCAGTACTTCGTCAATTACTATGATGAACAGTGTTGGTGAGAGTACACTTCCTTGTCTTAGACCATTGTTGATCTCAAACCATTCTGTGTTCCTAAATGCTGTCCGCACACTGGTGCCTTTTTTGTATGTAGATTGTATGCGTTCTACGAGGTCGTTCTCTACATCTTTCTTACGTAGTGATTCCCACACTTTTTCCCTCAGCAGCTTATCGGAGGCCTTTTCTAGGTCAAGGAACAGCATAAACATTTCCCCACCTTTCTCCCATTGGTTCTTCATTAGTTGTTTGATAGTAAAAATTTGGTCTGTAGTGGATCTGCCTGGCCTGCACCCATATTGTTCTTCTCGTAATTTCCCATCAATTTGTATGCGTAGTCTTCTTTCAAGTATTCTTTCATATAATTTAGCTACCTGACTCATCAATGATATACCTCGGTAGTTTCTACAGCACTTACGGTTTCCTTTCTTGAAAAATGGTACAATTATAATCTTTGTCCAGTCTGTAGGTATCTCCTTGTTGTTCCATATTGTACACACTAGTCTCCACACCCAGTTTACCCCAATAGCTCCTGCTGCCTTAATCATCTCAGCTGTAATTTCGTCAAACCCAGGAGCCTTGCCATTCTTCATTCCTTTAATAGCATCTTCGACCTCTCGCCTTAGTATTGCAGGTTTGTTGTCTTGTGCAGTAGAATTATTATAATAAATTTACATTACCAATAACCGTTATGATTCAAATGCAACATTTTTAATCTAGTTATCAGTTTTTCTTTTTACGAACTTTATCGCTTTTTTAATATTGTGTAGAAGACTCAAAATATTACTGAAACACGCTAAGGGCGGTTCTTATGCATGTAAAGGTAGGTACCATCTTTATAAAGAACTGTTCTTTACATAACAAAATAATAATCTGGTTTTCAAGAGTTCGTTATAAAGAAGTTTTACTGTATTATTATTTAATATTTATTATGACTTCTAATCTGTCATGTTCCTTCATGTTAAGGAATAATAAAACAATTTTCAGGTGCCCCATGGACCATCTGAGTGTATTATAACGATGCGTTATTCTAATAGCAATAATAATAATAATCTGTTACTATGCAAAATACAGTGCCAAACGTACGAACAAAAACAATTCACTTTTCCCTATTCCCTGCTTAGGTGTTTGAGAGTGCATTACTAACCAGTAGTACCGGTAACCAAAGAGTGACAAGCAGCAGCAATCCTATCAGTCAGTTATCAAGAAATTAAGATGCAGATGGTCTACTAAGAGTCATACTCATAAGAGTAGTAAGAGTCATTCCCTATCATCACTATCAATCACATTGAACTTAAACACCTTACGGAAACAACCAAGTAAAATGCGTAAATTTGAAACGCCAGTTGAGTCTCGTGAAAAACTTGCTCGCTGGCGTCAAATCTAGTACCAATTACTAGACTTGAATTTTTGAGCACTCGCACAAGACTCTCCAACGGCTTTAAATGAAGCATTTCATTTACTATACATGTCCGTCAGTCACGCATATAAGGTGGAGCTGATTAATTACAGTATATTATGTAATACCTGATTAGAGAAGAATAAAGCCTCAACATTTCTCAGTAGACAAAATATGGAATTCCTTGAGTAGTGGACCTGCCAGCTCACCGAGCGTCTCGCATATCTTGAAGGCACCAAGATGATTACCCAGCGAGAACAACAGTCTAGCAAAGTCAAGTTGTACGGCAACCAATAGCGGCTGTGGTCATCAGTTAAGGTAATTATGTACGACAATTCAAGACAGCTAATTACATGCTAGTTCAATTACATTCTAGATAGTAGATACAGTATTAATTATTTTAAAACTTAACTAACTTTATTTGTTTATTTGTTCAATAAGTTTCTTCATAACTCATTTTAAGGTTTTCTCTTTCCTAGTCAATTTTCATACTAATTACGGAAAACAAAACAAGCAAGATGAACAGCCTTCAAGAAATGTTTCAAAGCAGATCATTCGAAAAGTGTACAAATGAAGTTCTATAAGGCATCATAGCTACTGTTAAATAAATGCCTGATGTTATTGAGAAAAGACTACATTAGTTAGTATTAGTAGATCATAATTCATAACAACATGTGACTCAAAACTTGCAATCTTTCAATCACACTGTTCACGTTGTAAAATGTAAAATAAAAACGCCTATACATACGTAATTTGCTAGAAAAGGATATCAGTAGTCAAGCGATCTTCTGTAATGAGGCCAAACTCTCGACACGCCTGAAGTAAGAGACCTGCTCGAGCATAGAGACGCTGGGTCCCTAGCAGCTCCAGCACTCGTTCAAACTGGCCCATTGAAAGCACCACTAATGTGGCTTTGTGCTGCAAGTAACAAGAAGGATGCAGAAGACAAACCAGGCCTAAATTATAAATATTGTGTTGTTAAAACAGTAAACAGATGCAGTAAAAGGTGTTGTGATATCCAGAAAGCAAATTAAAACCTCTTTAAATAAATAAATTAGTATTTACAGTCTCTATGCACTCAGTTACAAGAACTGATTTTTGCTTTACAAAATAGGTGTAATTACTTTTTATTTACATAGAAATGAAATGTCTTACCTTCTGTCCACTGGCCCACAAGTGGTCTGCCCACTTGCGCATGACTTCGTGTGCATCCGACGGTCGTAGGACGGACTTGGCCAGCCACACAGCCGAGTCCCACATACCGTACGAGAGTAGGTACCGGCATGCGTCCAGGCCCTTGCCGATAAGACACAGCAGCTGTACCCCCTCCCAGATGTTGCCGTTAGCTATCAGGTTCGTCGCTACCAACTTTATTGTGCTCTGTGCAGCTCCCGTCGACTGGATTGTTGCCACCAGGCAGGCCCTGAGAAAAAACATTTACTTTACAAGCCAAACACTGATCAGTTAGTGCTATATTTCAAGTACCAATTACAATCACACAAAAAGCTGATATTTAGTCAATACCGGTAGATTGTCAAGTCAATCATTACCGGTATGTATGATATTATAAAATATAATGGCAAAGTGGACTGAAACTGTTGTTGAAGTGTGAAGAATGATAATGGTGGGTGGTGCTTTAAAAGTTTGAAACAATTTCCAAAATTGTTTGCCACAGGTCTACATAACAGTTTAATTTTTAATAAAAGTAACTTTTCACAAAAAAACAAAACAGTTATGGTACGTAAAAAGGACTTAAAGAACTCGAGTGTTCACACCATCTCCAAAGACCCCCATGGATGGATGATACCTTCGTCTTCCAGCGTACGCTCTGTTCTTATGTGAGAATTCTTTCCTGCTAAAAATGCCGACATGTCATGTTCTGTTATGAAATACGGTTTTTAGCGTTTTAGGTTTTAGATGTTATATCGATCGGTTGACATATATATATTTTTTAAAATGCTATGAAATGCTAGTACAAAAAATGTGTTCCCATTCCTATTGAGATTTAGTTACAACTTGCATTCTAACCCTTTTACCTTTTTTTAGTTAAAATCGAAATGATTTTAAATATCTGCAAATCATTTTTCATCAGAAGTGCAAGATATCCTCTCATAACCAAGGTTTTGAAAGGAAAAAATAGATGCTAGCCTACAAAATGCTAAATTTAAAAAAATGCTAAAAAATCCCTAGTTATGATATGTCTAACTGAATGACTTACTTGATAGCGTCTGTGTAATAGGCATTGTTATCGATGTCGGTTTCCAGCAGCAATTGCACGGCCCGGTCCATCTCTCCCAAGAGAATGAGTTGCTCGATCACTCGCTTCGTGTGGCCGTAGTCCCCTCGTTTGCTCTCTTGCACACTCACGCGCTCTAGTTGCAGCCGCTGGTAGTTGTACGGGTCACACAGCACGTCGTAGCACGTGTCCAAAGGCTCCACTTGCGGATATCTGAACATTGTGGTTACAGTACATTTATAACAATGTTAAGTTATTTAAATTGCACAAAATCAAAGGCTTTTAATGTCTTAAGAATGATATTAATATTAAAAAAGTGGTAACTACTTACTAATCAACATTTAGTTTCATAAGAACATAAGATATGATAAAAAATTTAAATAGGCATATTGCAATCATAATGATTCTCAATTAATTACCGTAATTCTTTAATTTGCTTTAACAACTCTAAGGATTAAAAAATTTGGACCTTTTTTAATCCGGTGTTGTGATTACAAAACTGCATGTTGGCTTGTAACCATATTTTTAATATTGTGTAGCTTTCTCAAGATAAGTAGGCTAAGTAATAGGTTACTAACTGTGTATGGTTTTAATAGCTAGCCCTACCCATTAAGTCTTCACTTGCAATAGAAAATTACATTTTCACTAGCTAGTGCAAATTAATATAGGCCTAAAGCAAATTACAATGAAGGAATAATTGACTTTATTGCTTCTCTCAGTAATCATACTCAAGTATACGATACACACAGCATTTTCTCTAGTATCAAGAATGTATTGAGTTATTGACCATAACAGAGAGGAGGATCAGTAGCCTGGTGAACACTGGGGACGTCACGAAGAGTCGACCCACGTGTCGCAGCCAGCAGGAACACAAGTTACAGTTAGATCGGCACCACTTCCAACGTTCGTCACCGCTAACGAGCTAATTGTCACATTTACTCACCACATACAAACAAGGCCGTTTAGGCTTTAATCATGGACCCAAGGTCTCAGATGCACTTCGCTTTCATCAAGTTTGGAATCAGTGGCCTATTAACCATGCATTCGTCATCTTACATTCGTTGACTAGATTGATCTACTAATTATTAATTAGTAATTAAGAATAAGTGAGTAAACCAATATACTTAAGACAAATAAAATATGACTGATGACTATTTAGTATTTACTATTTAGTTTTTACTTAGTTACTAGTCTATGATACGGACCCTACAATTCTTTACCAAATAACAAGCTACACATCTAAATTTTATTAAACCAAAAAATATGTGTAGGTCCTAGAATTACATAGGACTAGGAGACCGGTTGGTCAAGTGGTGCTCGTAACTGAATGTGCTCCAAAGTTTTCATCATTTCCTCGCAGGGAAAAATTAGTCTGGACAAGTATATATTTGTCACAGTCTATCTGTTAATAAAATAACATCTTGTGTATTTGTCACAGTGATATAATTATGAATGGATGTATCTCTGCTCTGAGACTCTTCATTCACCTGTTGACTCTCTTGGTGTCCAATATGGACGGAGATCCCCCTTCAACACTGCCCACACCACCCGCGTGCCTCGCTTCTATCTGTGCCGCTTGCAAGTAGAACAACGCCACCATCCAGAAGTCTGCCTCCAATAGTTGGCCAAGCAGCTGTGCAGACAACAGGCTTCTCTCGGCTGTCCCAACGGTGCAGCCTTTGAGATACTCCAGCTGTTCCTCTTCAAGCATCAACAGCTGCTCATTCACAGCTGAAAGATGGAGTCATTGACATTGTATAATGTATTTTGAATAAAAGCACATCTTCTACTGTACTTACTAATACAAACTTTTTTTACAATACAAATGCACCATTTCTATACATTGTAGTAGACTGATCGTTCATCTCAAACCTGTCAATGCAATTCACACGTGGTATTTTCCTAGTACATACTATAGCCTATGTAAGTCCCCTTGTAGACCCAAAGTTATTAAAACTAAAATACCTTGCATGTGTTGTTCAGTAAATCCATCTTCAGATGTGAAGTCAAGACTGTAGTTCTTCTTCCAAAACTGTGTTGAGAGCAGCACTTGCAAGTTTAAGGCAGCAGTAGTGGGAAGCATTGCCGGGCAAAACACCGGATCTAGATGCACAACAAACACAATATGTTACGAAATAGGTATTTATTTAGTATTTATTTTATAAAGCCTTTCGTTTTACACTCAAATGCATGTTAAGACATGCAAGTCTTGAAAGAAGTCGAGTTCTCTAAAACTAAATGCAATGCACCATACATATTACAAACAATGATATTATGTAAATGAGGTACAGGTACTCAGCAACGTGTGGCAATAAACATCTACTGTAGCTCACTAGGTAACATGCAATTGATTATAACTTCAGAATCATTTCACAGAAACAAAATGAGAACAAACTACAGCACACAACTACTTGATCAAGTGTCATTTAATTCTGCGCAAAGAGTGATTTCTATTTTCTAATGATCCAAATTATTCTATTTCTTTCAAATTGTCTGTAGGAAATATACCTAGCTCTTCATATGTACCTTGAAACTCATAATCGATGAGAGGTGATGAGCTGGTTATCAGCAACATGTCCATGATCCTAAGGCACCCGTCTTGAGTGACCAGTACAGGTTTGTCGGAGGCGGCCCAGTCGATGTCCAGGACTTTGACCATGTCTTTGGGACACCTCAACTGAGACACTCGCTCGTACTGCTTTTTGAGATCCACAACATCCACGCCTAAAACGAGCAAACAACACGTGTCACGATTTAAGTCCATATTTTAAATACAGTGCAATTAGTAGAGCTTCAAAATACGTACTGATACTAGCTTTACTTTTTCTCATCCATTTTTTTTCTTCTACTTTTCATGATCAAGTAATATTCTTTAATCTTATACATAGATATAGGATTACAAAATAATATTCTGGTCCCTGAGAGTTTGTTATAAAGAAGTTTCAGTGGAACAGGTAATTCTTCAGCTTACCATCATTGTAAAGTATGAGCAGTTTCAGATTCCCTTTTCCAGGAGCAAAGCGCATCTTTTTCACCAACCCACGACCTGTGTGCACGTTCTTGGATGTCCGAGCTTTCAGGTCCCATATGTTCAACATTCCGTCAACATCGGCTTGGACAATCTGATCGTTCTTGAATGCAATGCAGGTCACAGTGCCCACGCCAGTCTCGGGAGGTATTTTTATGCCGTCACGAATTATGTTGCCTGCAAGCAATGGAATTAAAGTCACATTAAGAAAACTAAAAGAATCAAATTAAATTTAAGAAACACACGATGCTACTTTAAAAAAGTAATTCAAACTTCAAATTTATTGCAATGTGAAAAACTGAAAGTTACTTCACCTTCCACTGAGAAATGGTACAACTGACTCTCTGAATCACTGAACACAAAGTGCTCCCTGGCTACTAGTTGCTTGTCCACACTCTCGCGTCGATCTACGGGAGTTGAAGTGGACATATCGCTCGGCTCGGTCGACTCTTTCTCGTCACCAGAGGCCAGACGCTTCTTGAGAGACTTCAAGTTATGAATCGGAGACCACTCCTACAGTAACACATTACATACATATTATATAATTCAATTGTACAGAAATTATTTTATTTTTGAAGGCATATTATTATTAATTACATTATTAATGGTAGGCCTAGGTTCAGGCGCAAAATAACTACATTATCTACTGGTAGTACGTAGCAGAAACTACTTTAACTTTTTATAACCAAACTTTAAACTTTAAAACAAAACTTTAAAAACATTTGATTGGTGCTGTAACCTCAAACTAAGGGATAGCTTAGGGCTGGCCTGATGATTGTAACCTGTTGCTTAGCCTTATTGTTGTGCCTAGGTTGCTAGTAGGTTCATACTTCCGCTACATTTTGTCATATTAGTTTTGTTTCACAACTTTTCCCGGAAAAACAGTCGGCAGAAAGGTGGGAGCAACAATATCATTATCATCAGCAAACTTCCAAATGCCTCTACAGTCTACATGCTTCCCCATCAATGTCCAGCATAAGGACCAACGTTAATGTGCAGCATAAAACCATGGGAACCGACCATACGCCTTTTGAACTCTTAAGAGTAAAAAATGAGAACACAAGGCTTCAATTGCATGGCAACACACAACATACTTAAAACATCAAAGTTGTATCCATTGTATTGCAAGGGTGGCTACAAACAGTATAGCTGTGAGGTACAGTAGTGGAAGTTTTGAATAGTAGAGCTAAATAACCAATCAATCAAGTCTTACATAATTTAAAAGAGGGGCACTGCCTTGCATACTGACATATACTTACCAATGCAGTAACATTAGGGAACTTTTTCGGCATTGTTCGAAGCATACATAGATTTCGTAGGTCCCACAACTCAAAAGGACCATCTTTTTGTATCACAACAAAGTATTGCCTGCAATAAAGCAACAAGATTTTTGTCATTTAATTTTACTGATTTTGTGTAGACAAAATACATTGGGTACGTTCTAAAACTAGCTGAATATGCCATTTCCGTGCTGAGGCCGTTCCGTAACCTCCTGAATATCATAGGCTGGGCGTTCCGTAACTTCCTGCGCCAGCATATTCAGCATCATGAAAACGCCAGCCGTTCGAGCGAGGGCATCTGCCAGTATTCACAAATCATGGCGGCGTTTTTAAAATGCAATAATTTAAAAGCTCGTCAAATTGTCAGGAATTATATAATTTGACCGTTATTTATACCACGTGTTGCAGGATTTTGTTATCTTTCATTATGTATTCGTTATTATTGGGAAACAATTAGAATATTGTTTTTTTAATTTCATTACAAATTTTTAGCGCGCATTTCCTCCTTCTTTTCGCTTGTAGGCATTCCAAAACACTTGACAAAATGTGACGCTGGGACGTGCTAGTTGATGCTGGAATCCCATCGTTTTCAGGAGGTTTCGGAATGTACCCAGGGTATGTACTGTACCGGTATGTGGAAAAATGTCAGTGTTGTAGTTTTATAATTTATCAAAACTAATGATAGAATTATAAGTAGTACTGTACAGTTGTCTAAAGCCCTACTGTACGGCTTACCATAGTAGCATCTACAGTATGTATTAGCATCTGAAAGAGCACAAATGTACTAATATATATTTAATTGTATACTGTTTCATACTAAACTAGACTACCAATTATTATATATTATTAAAATATCATTAGATAAGATATTAAATAAACACTACCAATATAGGGTAAAGTCTTTATTTCCACAACTTTTTCTCTTGAAATTGCTGACAGCATATACCTAAAGAATAGTGTGAGAATTCCCATTTGCAAAGATTAGATCATTAGGTTTGAAAGTTTGAAACTTTACTAATGCAAATGGTTGATTAACCATCAATATCAACAGTAAAATTCCCTAGTTTACATCATACAGGCAAGGTGCCATTGTCAGCCATTGCCAAAATGCATTCCGAGTCGCTCCCAACAACTATGTCATGAAATGATGTCACTACCGATCACAGTAATCAGCTATGCCATGTCCATAATGGTAGTCTGCACCTTTTCCGCACAGTGGCTAGGTCGATGTACGTCAAATAAAACGACGGGAATACTCAAACTCGAGAACAGTGAAAAACTCGCTCGTGTCCAATTAATTTTTGAGTACTCGCACATCCCCAAACAATAAGGCTTGTTCCTATTTACGTCATCGATGTTAGTTCCGTTTTTACTCACGAGATCCCAGCACAGGGGACGGTACACACATTGCAGTCTGACACTTGTGACAGCTGCTAAATATTTTGTAATGTTTCAAGATTTCTATGCTACCCAACCATTTCAAATTAATTCCTGTGACAAAGAAGCTAGACCTATAAGCTTAGGTAAATATTATAAACATATGCCTCAGTCAGAATTGAGGTAGGGAGATTATTTAAAATATGCTGTCACCTCAATCAAACGTAAACATTCCTACGCCATCTTTGAATGTTTGTAAGGCCACCTAGACGCCAGCGCTGCGCGTATGTGATTGTTGAACTAGCTTGAAACAAGCCCTATACTGACGTACACACCCGAGATTCATTGAGAATATTACGAGTGCACGTGTACTAACTTGAGTGGCGACACCCGAATCATGTCTATGGGTGCCTCGTCACCCTTGTCTGTGCGCAGCGAAGTCGAGTGGCCGGTCAGCGTGTTGGTCAGCATCACCTCGTTCCTAACGAGGCTCTGCGTTCCCGCGGCCGTCGGGTGAGAATAAGAGAGGAAACTCGTCAAGCTGGTCCACTCGATACCTCGAACTGTGGACGAGTGAACGGCTAGCTCTTTATCTACGGTTCCAGTGGCCAGGTTGTAGATCTGAAAAACAATTATATGGTTTGTTAAATGCCAGTCTTTTGCATATCCATAGGCCTACTGTGTTATTATTATTACTAGGCCTATGTCAACAACTGCAGATATGCAGATCTTGTTTCATCTATACACAGTATGTCCACATTCAAGAGTTAGCAGAAGAATCATGATAAACGCAGATTGCTAATTTGCTATTTTTGCTATTAGATATACAGGTGATTTCTAGCATCTTTATGTGTGAAGAGGATATATTTAAATCTACATTATTTATGTTAATATCTATATATGGTACCATTTACCAAAATTAACTTAATTTTATTAAACTAATGGGTCTATGAAAGCTGGAAGTGCATACCTGAATGAGCCCCGAGGCTGTTCCTCCAGCCATTATTGGCGTATACTGGAGCCAGTTCCGTGTAGTCAGTGGAGGGCACATGCGAATAACAGACAGTGGTGCTGAAGCGCTCACCAACAATCCAGTAACCAACAAGCGCAATGGTGTGACTGTGGACCCATCCTAGCAACAAGATTATCATTATTTTGGGGAAATTTATACTTCATTGTGTTTTGTATGACACAAGAGATATGCCTAGTGCTGCTAATTTGTATACAATCAACAGGTTACATCACCTATGCTTTAGTTCATTTTTTATGTCATAGGTATGCTAGCAAATGGTTGCTAAAATTACCAGAATGATGATACAGTACAATATAATAATATTTCTTTGCAATGTTGCAATGCTACAGATTATTCTAGCAACTGAGGTTCAGTCAATCATTGATTAGTAGAGTTAAGAATCCTACCTACCTTTCAAAATATGCAAATGAAAACATTCTACAAGGCAACTAGGCAAACTTTCCAGCACATATTTTTAGCAACCCTGGTCCCTTAGTTTTGATTTCTTGAGTTGAACATGTTTGCTTTGTTCCAAAATCCATACAATACCTGCCAAAGCATACTGGCTCCAAACTGTCAATTTAGGGCCAGAGCTACTAGTCTGTAATGTTTCTGTAGAACATGCACTTTGAATTTTTAAAGTGTCCTTGTTAATAGTGATTAAGATGTAACAACTAACAACATAGAGCAAATCTCAAAATGCTATTTGAATAACAAAAACTAAAGAATGGTGGACATTAGACGGATGAACATTAACTTACTGCCATAAGTGGACCAACCAGTTGACTTAGCATTTCTTTACATTGAGGAGACTTGGGCCAATTTACAGTTGGCTTGCTTTCCCCCGGCAGTTGGAATTGCACAAGAGGGTTTGAGAGGAAGGGTAATGCAGCCTCTCCATTGGCTGGACGCATTTCTAAGAAGACAACTTTACCAGTGTTGATGAACAAAGCTGGAACAAAAATACACCCTAATGCAAGATTACAAAGTACTGTACATGGATAGTTCATTAATAAGAATTTGAAAAGCAACTCTGCCACCTCCCATTGCTATTGAATATAATATGCAGAAGTTCAATTTACTAATTCGATTGAACCTATGCAAAGTAATTTTGTAACAATACACACAGTGACAAAGAGACAAGAAGACACTTTGTTTTCCTTGACAATAGGCCTACATCGATAATCCATTGAATACCTGCAAATTTAAAAAAATTAATTTAAATTGAATTATGGTTTGCCACAAAATACAAATTTTGACTTTTGCCATTTATTCACTACTTTTTAAATACAAAAAAAGAACTAAATTTGCCTCTTTTTATCACCACAAATGCAAGGCTCTGCCAACCATTAACCATGAATCAACAGTAAACAAAAATATAAATCAAACTTACCAATGCGTCTTTCGCTGACAGGATTTAAAGCCATCCCAAGAACTTTTGAGCCTTTTGTGAGCCTTATGACTTCACTCTGACATCGTTGCTCATAGCCCATTTCGATGATGACATCACTGGTGTAAGATCCCATATCTGTGTGCAAAATGTGTAATAGTAGATCATATTCATGCAAAAACAAAGTAGGCCTATACAATTTAAATTTTAAATATTACTATAATAATTATTTATACAATTATTTACATAATTTAACCCCTGTTTCCCATGCTAACCAGTGCTGCACAATTATCTGATGCACTGGATATAGAACTTCCCAACGCAAGCAGATGCCTCATTTGGAATGCACTCAAAACAAAAGTACACTCACTAAATAGATTGATCTTCTTGTGTGGCAGGCAAATATGAGCTATATTGTCATTAGGGTTGCCAACAGACTATTAAATATGAGAATACGGGAATTTTAAAATTGATGTGAAATGTAGAGGGAAAGAGGACGGCGAGGTCCCAGTTGCCGAAGGCCAAATCGCCGCAGGCGCAAACTTGTTTTTCTATAATAGACGTTAGGTCCCAGAAAATGAAATGAGTTTAGGGATATTAACTTTGCAGGTGTAATTTTCTCATTCAATTAATGTTTAATTTGGGAGGGTAAACTGAATTAATATCTATAGTTTAAGCTGCTACCTCTACATTTTGTCAAGCTATTTTGCATCACGTAGAACCTTTATATATCCCTTTTTAAATAATTCTAAAATTTTTGACACAAAAGAGAATAAATACCAACAACTTGTAACTCAGCTGGTTGATCTGTTTCTATTGTCTAACCATTTATGTACCATTAATAAATAATAATGAAACAATAAGTCTCAACATTAGACTTTAAGTTCAAAATGCTCAAATGCTGAAAACTGTGTACTGTTAGTAGGCGGAAGTTTACGAAATGTGTATTTTATAACAAATTGTGAAAATACGGGAAAACTGATTCCCGTGTAGAGTTGATACGGGAAGCGGGAAATCACAGTGGAAAACGGGATTTCCCGGGAAATACGGGAGAGTTGGCAACCCTAATTGTCATGCAAATCAGTTTTATAACTGAATAGGATAGACATTAAATAAATAAATAAAACACGTGTGGGCGTGGCACAAGGCAGACCTCGTGACAGTCACCACTCTGAACTGGGGGACTCGACAAATTTCCAACTAGATCTATATAGAATGTTTATGGTGTTGAGATGTGCATTGTACAATTTCATACCCAAACTGCTGATACTTCCAGTGGGCGCATCTAGCGGCGAGCCAATATACGAAAGTTGTTTTCTTCTAAACTTGACACTAACGCTACCAGAATCATGCAAACAGTAGAGAACATCTCTCTGCTGGGCTGAGATCACCTGATAACAATCAACAGATTACATAAGGTGTACTGTATAAATACATGTACAAATACAATGCATTTCATTTTATAAAATAGAAAATGAGCCTAGAAACCTATTTAAAAAATGTACAATACGTACATATATTACATATTTGCATGCACAATAGTCAGTACACACAATAATAATAATAGAAATAATAATAATAATAATAATAATAATAATAATAATAATAATAATAATAATAATAATAATAACAATAATAATAATAGGCCTAATACAAATTATAATAATAATACTAATAATAATAAAAAGAAAGGAAAAATAAAAGAGGCAGAAGTATGTTGAGTTGGCGAGAGGTTAAGAACATGTGGAATCTCTCACTAGTAGAAATTTAGTGGTTGTTGTGGTATCCACGAATGGCTAAAGTGGCAGCCAGCATGAAAGGCAGTCTTGATGGTCTTCATGGTTCATTGGTGAGAAGATTGCAGAAGGCAGCTGTTTTGGGGACATGCAACATGGTGCGGAAAGTTGTCGGAATGTAGCGATTTTGCACGGCTTGGTTATTCTGACCCGTCGTATATAGTAATTTCTGGCAAGTGTTGCCGAGATGCAGAGGATACAAAAATAATGATAATAATAATAATAACAATAATAATAATAATAATAATAATAATAATATACTTGGCACAAGATTACCTTACATATGCTTTTGTCACAGACGAGGCACTCACAGCCAACCAGCGAACAGCCCGAGACACACAGCGGAAATATTGATCGCTGATTAACTATGAACCCCTCGCTTGTGACGAAAGCATGTGTAAGGTAGTCTTGGGACAAGTAATAATAATCATCATCATCATCATAAATAATCATCTTTATTTGAAATTTCTTACTTCTAGATTATTTGTAAATTAGTGGCACACAACAATCACCTGGCATAATGGTGAAGCAGTTTTCTCCAATGGGATTATTCCAACAGTTTGGTTGATGTGTAGATCCAAAATGAGCACTTCTCGAGCATACAGCAATAGGAGATGGTGTCTCAGAGAACGGTGGTACTGCAGTTGTAGACATTCGCTTACTGTCATCGAGTCTTCGGGCCTTCAAAAGGAGAAGCAATTGTTTTAGAAAGAGTGGTGTCTTCAGTACCGGTAGTGCTTTCACTCTCCCATGTTACGCGTTACAACTAATATCTTACTTTGGTTTTGTTTCCCCTACAACAAGTTCTTTCATTAACCTGCGTAGCCTGTCTTTACTGCGCTGTTTTTCCTCCACACCGACAGATGACAGGTTGGACATGCTACCACGAACCGACTGATTTGGCCTTGGACTCGAAATGTAAAACTTTCGACCATTTGAGGAAGGAACTTTACTCACAGTAAAGTCATCCACAAATAAAATGCAATCAGAACAGAGAACTGTGGAGCAAACCGAAATGTTGAGTCAAATTGTGTTCAACAAATAGGTAATAGTGATAAAATTAGGCTGAGGGCTGGAGGGGTACCCCTCATAAGCATGTATGTATTGGGACGGGTATTCGTATTGATATTTTATTTTTAATTATCTATTCTATTGCAAAGGAATTTAGCTTGTTTCTAACTTTAAACTACCTAATCTAGAACTAGACTGCTATGGTACTATATAAGCATTCTTTCTTAGACATACCATCTCACTCAGATATGCAAAAATGAGCAAGTTCAAAATAAATTTTTAATTCCTCGTTGCTCCATATACATTCTGCTCATTTGAAATTTTAAGCTTATCTTTAACGATAATAACCGAGCAGTCGAGCACCCTTTAAAGTAACAATTTAGTTTGTCATACTTACATGCAAGTTTTGAGACATCAAATGGATCAAAATTGAAACTAACAAGAGATTCTGTGTATGTTTTCTTCCACAATTTTGTTTTGTTCTTCGTATCCCAAATAACCAGTGAATAAGGCGGATGAAGTGCTGCTAGTTTGTGGGCACTGTTGTCAAAACCTTTTACCCATTCCATGTCTGCAAAAAAAATGGTATGGCTTTTGCAACAATAATGGCTCAACTGAGGACTTATGATCCAGAGAGACGTTGACATCATGCAAGGTGAAAGTGACAGAGGAAACTACAAAGAATGGTAAAAATAAATATTGGTGGTGAAACCCTGGGGGTGCAAAGTTTGTAAGTATTTGGGAGGCAAAGTAATGGCAAATGGCAAGCTAGAAAAGAAGATAACAACAGAATCCAAAAGGTTAGTAACTTCTAGCACTGTGTAAGAGGGTATGGTTTCACGAGGTATAAACTCAGTGGAAGATCGTGCTGTAACTTTATAGTTAAGACTTACTTTGCACCAATTGTATACACATTGGAAACTTGGAACAAGGGGGAAAGAGAGGAAAGCAAAAAGCAGGCTGCAAAAATTAGATCCAAGTAAGAAGTATTCTGGGTAAGATAAGAAGATACGGGATAAAAAATGCAAATACTGTACAGTATTAGAGAAATGCTGGGTGTAGATAAAGTTTATAGGGTGGAAGGTACACCACGCAGATGGTTTGGACGTTATGAAAGTGAAACACAGGAAGAAAGGAAGTAGTCCTATGCCCAGGAGAATGTATAAAATGGCATGGCTATGTGTATACCTTGCCAATGGCAAACTGCTTACCCTGTGGCACTATTCGCCCTCTCAAGGTCGTTTGAAAGTGACGTCACTGGCCAATGTGGCGGCCGTGCCGGGTTAACTTCTCTGCGAGACATTGGCGGTATCGCTGGAACGTTGATCACTTATCTCCTTCTAGCTGTTATACTATTCATTTTGAAGGAAAAACTTATAGGAAAGCGTATTTAATTTACATGCCGATAGTCATCATAAAGGTTATTTCAAAATTATAAACCCAGTAGTTTACTTGTTATAACAATTCACGCAAAAAATCGGAAACTGAGCAACATTTCTTATTGTTTTCTCATCTTAAATTGTTGAAAAACTAATGATCGGATTTTGACGAGAGTTCCTTTGGAACATGTACCAACAATGTGAGAAAATAAACAAATAAACTTTCTAGATAGAAAGTGCCCCAAACGAAAATTCATAGCATGCACTAACATGCAGGGTGCAGCAGTTGGACCTCAAAAGCAGCGGTTTGGGCCGTGAAACTACGCACCCTGCATGTTAGTGCATGCTATGAATTTTCGTTCGGGGCACTTTCTATCTAGAAAGTTTATTTGTTTAGTTTCTCACATTGTTGGTTAATGTTCCAAAGGAACTCTCGTCAAAATCCGATCATTAGTTTTTCAACAATTTAAGTTGAGAAAATAATGAAAAATGTTGCTCATTTTCCGATTTTTTGCGTGAATTGTTATAACAAGTAAACTACTGGGTTTATAATTTTGAAATAACCTTTATGATGACTATTGGCATGTAAACTAAATACGCTTTCTTTTAAGTTTTTTCTTCAAAATGAATAGTATAACAGCTAGAACAAGATTAATACCGCGTGGTTTGTGCGAGAATCCGCAGACAGTTAGAGCGCTAGACCCTTCAGCTTAGGGATAATTTTGTCCGCTAGGGGCGTATCGAAGTTTTGCAATCGCGAATAGTGCCACAGCAGAAGAGAAGAAAAAGTAAAGAAAAAGGGGAATGGAAGGAAGAAGCCAAAGAGGGAGGCAGAGGAAGAGATGGAAGGAGACCATAGCAATACAGGCAAGAGGAGATAGCAGCTGGGAGGATATGGATGCAATACAATTGTACAAGGATAGAAAAAAGCAGAAACTTTTGGTTGCAAAACTTAAGCTTGTATGCTCTGCCATTGTATGACCTACACAAGTAACGGGTGTCGGGTATATTGTCCCTTTTCATCATAACATACCTAGAACTGGTTTGGTCCCTTCCTGTAACACAGCACGTGGCAAACCAGAGGCAACATCCCACACGATGATATGACCAGTGGTATCTGAGGAGACTAAGTCAAGTGACGCTGGGTCTGAAGATGTCTTACTAGAGGTGCAATGCTCCCACAGCACCTAATCAAGGACAAAAAACAATGTTATGTTGTCACACACAGCTCAAAAGTAGCACAGAAATCGAATCAATTGTGAAACCTACCTTGTTAACCATTGACTTGTGCTTATCCAGGCATTGGATCGGTTGAATGTTCTTTACGTCAACAACAACAACCGTATAGTTAGAACCATATGCTAAGAGACCATGATGACCCCTAGAAGAAATTAAGTTTTTGTTAGGAATAGTCTGAGCTGAGTCACATACTACCGGTACTAACTATACTATACGTACTTATACTATACAGTGAAACTTCTTTATAGCAAACTCTTGCAGACCAGATTATTTTGTTATAAAGAACATATCTTTATAAAGATGGTACCTACCTTCTCACATGCATAAGAAGAACCTTTTGGGACCTCAAGATCAGTTTGTAATCGAGATAATTTTGTTATCAAGATGTACGTTTATAAATAAGTTTCACTGTAGGATAGGCTATAGGCCTTGCCTTCTATACTAATAAAAAAGTTAATTACCGGTACTATAGGAAGGGCCTATACAAATGACCAAACATGGGTGTGCTTATAATAACTTAGGCCTAATAAGCCTAGGGATATGGAAACAACTTTAAATTACACCGGCACATTAGGCATATAGGTAATTACAAAATATTTAGGATGTCTGGGCATGTTATATTATGTCCTACATGCCTAGAGTGATGTTCTACCATGTGCCATTTCCATTTTAAAACTTGAAATTTTTTTTCAGAACTAAAACTGAATATTAGGCCTATGGGTCTAGCCATAACAGCCACACAAATATAATCCTATTATTGCCTAAAAACAATACTTTTTTATTTTCTTTACCACTAGTCCAAGTCACTACCGGTACTCAATAAAAACACGAGTAATAGACCTAAACCCACATGAAGCAGTGCCACCGCAGAAGTAGAAGAAAAGTAAAGTAAGTAAGTAGGCATACAGTATACCAATTTTGGTATAGCACGGTAGTGGACGTGTTTCAGTTAAAGAATTCGCAGATGTTCAAGATTTGTTTGTGAAATAAAAATAATTCCTTCAAATCTCCCTGTTAATGTCATTGCAAATTTTGCAGTGACAGATACAATTCATAACCTTTTAGTGTAATGAACAGATTACAAACCAATCAATGGCGCCTTGGTTTTGTACATTAGCCGGTCCTGTGATGGTTCGTGCAGCCACGCGTGGAATGTGAATGACCACTGGCTTCTGTTGCTCTACTGGTTCCTCGACAGATGGCAGTCGCTCCAATGTAAGTTCTCCACGACCAAGTTCCTCCACGTTGCTCATCACGATGTATTTTTATGAGCTCACCTCGTTAGGATTATGCCATTAAAAATGTAAGTCATGAAATAAGTTGAATCTGCAAAAAAAACAATACAGTATGTAAATTATTGTGGTAAGGCTTCACATCTGTGTCACTGAAGTAGACTTACATTCGTTTGATAAACAATGTACCTTAAAGAATCAGAAAATAGCCGTTCTTAAGAAGAGGACCTGAAAATTTATAGCCTCGGTGATGATGGTGCTATAAGGGTGGGATCAATTGTTTTATGGCCTAAACGTTTTAACTGTGAAATTAAACGCGTTTAAATGCCAATATTATATGCAGGATGCAAGGTAGTAACAGCTAACAAAAAAATTTGTTCCAAGGTTCATTCTTTCTGAAATATGTCCCATCGGCGATCGCATCATCAAAAAAATGTATTGCTGCTTAAATATTAATAGGCCTAAGCTTAAATATATTGGGGAGGGGGAGCTGAGATAACCCGACATAATTTTGCGTGAGCATTCGGGCTGACACAGTTAACATTTGATAAAATGTGTGGGAAAAAGGAAATGAAACAATTACGACAATTGGGCATTTAATTTTCCAATAAAATCCTTAAACGTTTCATTATCCCAGCCCTATAGTACGGTGTTTTGAGGGGGAGGGGGGGGGGGGGGAGGTGGAGACAGGTTGCCAGTTGGGCCCATTTGCAGCCTTAAAGTGTTTCAATTCAATTCAATGACAATTCTTGTTGCTTTACGTCTCTATTAATGCAGTCAACCTACATTCACGACAAGGAATGCAAGTGCGAAATGCCTTAGCTAGCCTATGCCAGATACCAAAGATGCGTACAGGCCTAAAGCAAAAGCAAAGATGCCTATAGGGCTAGATAAGCCTAAAGCAGGGTGCAAAATAACCTGGGAACAAGAACGCAAACAGGAACAAAGAATGATTGTAAAAATTGTTTGTAAAAGGACTTAAAATCTACAACACGCTACCAAAGAAAATTGAAGAAAATGTGAACAGAAAAGCTATACAGAAAGAAGTGCAAGAATTTGTAAAGATCACATACCCTTTAGAGTAGTGGTAAAATAACTAGATGTGAACTGAAAGGAAAGTGACAATGAAAAGAAGATAAGTGTCAAAACTAATATGTGTTTTGTTACTAGCAGAAGACTGCTAAACCAAGAAACAACAACAACAACAACAAAAAGGCCAATGAGGTATGGTCGTCGTACAACTTCGGTAATGCTTTTGTCACGAGTGAGTGAGTCGCAGCTAACCAGCGGCCGTGACTAATTCAAACACCTGCTCGGGTTGGCCGAGACCGTAAACACATAATTGATTGATAATAGTGTCTTTATTTTTTTTTATTTTACATACAAAATACAACCACACTGCTACATGAAGAAATACATTAGGAAATAAAAATTTTATGAAAAGAAAAAAAAATGGGCGAATTTAAGAACATATCTACTTTTCCTACAATTAACTTTCTTGATTGATGATTGATGATGAAAGCGTTCCCGTAGTTGCTGTACGACTAGCCTACTTTACTGCCCAATAACTAGAGAAGTGTAACAGCCATAACCTATAGGATACCGGTGCACACCATTCAAGTTGGTAGGTAGGGAATATGACAGAGTACGAGAGAACGAGAAAAGATCAAACTTAAGTCATCTTTCCCATTCTCGCTCCCGGGACGCGGTGACAAGAAGGGTATTGCGCACAACAACAAACGTTAACATAACACATTCCTTGCTTGATGATGATGCTAATTGAGCTCTTCGTTTCTTATTATTTTGCCAAGAAATCCCTAACCTAGGCCTAGACAGATATAAGGGTTTTCAAATTGAGTAAATAAATACACTGAATAGGCCTAGGCCTAGGCTAGAAAAGTCATATTATGGGTTAGCCTAACCACTACTAAACTAAGCCCTACACAAGAACTGCATTTCGGAATAGACCCTAGTTTTAACCGAGTGAAACTACATTCTACCAGGACCATTTGGTACGACCTCCCTTATTTGTAACTTTTTAGGTTAGGTGTGACTTAGGCCCTAGTAATCCTGTCTTTCGGAAACCTGAATTGAACTATGTCTACTGATAGTAAATAAAAATAGACCTAGGCCTAGTCTTCCAATTACCATATAATTCTGTAAAATGTTAACATTTCCGATTACAACAAACTCTTCTTTCGGATTTGGTGACAGTGACACCTACGAACAGAAAAAAAGTACGGAGTGGCTATTTGCACCCAAGTTGGGTGAGCGCAACATTTAATATGCTATTTTTACCCAAGTTCTGCGCATGCGCGGGTGTGTCCAGCATTTAAAATGCTATTTGCACCCAAGTTGTTTTCACCCAAGTTGGGTGTGTCCAACACTTAAAATGCTATTTGCACCCAAGGTGTTTTCACCTAAGTTGGGTGTGTCCAACACTTAAAATGCTATTTGCACCCAAGTTGGGTGTGTCCAACATTTAAAATGCTATTTGCACCCAAGTGGCTTACACCCAAGTTGGGTGTGTCCAACCAGGGGCGCCGACTATGTGGGTGCTCAGGGGCTGCAGCACCCCTCGGATTGTTTCGAGGGGTGCGCAGCACCCCTCGAAATATCCTGACTTAAAGACAAATACGCCTATTTCTATCTGAGTTTTGAGGGTTTATTATTTTTTTTATTTTTTTTTATTTTTTTTCTATTTTCAAATTGGATACAATCAAAGTGATTAAAATAATATTTTTTTTATTTTAAAATATGTTTGTAACTTTAATGGTAATCACATTTGAAATAACGAAATGATATCCACTGTTTCTTGCAGTCAGCTTCATCACGTGAGGGGGCGGGGGTCTTTGTTGCTGGGCCATACAGTGACCGCGAGTGGTAGTAATGAGCGCGGTGCCCGGCCATGCTCAACAATCGACAGTGATCGCGCTGAGAACTGATGATGCTATACTAGAGCTAGTCAAACGTCAAACTCACTTGAGTATGCAGGCAGCCTCATCATGGTTGTACGCGATCATATACGTATGCATATAAATAATAATAATAATAATAATAATAATAATAATAATAATAATAATAATAATAATAATAATAATAATAATAATAATAATAATAATAATAATAATAATAATAATAATAATAATAATAATAATAATAATAATAATAATAATAATAATAATAATAATAATAATAATAATAATAATAATAATAATAATAATAATAATAATAATAATAATAATAATAATAATAATAATAATAATAATAATAATAATAATAATAATAATAATAATAATAATAATAATAATAATAATAATAATAATAATAATAATAATAATAATAATAATAATAATAATAATAATAATAATAATAATAATAATAATAATAATAATAATAATAATAATAATAATAATAATAATAATAATAATAATAATAATAATAATAATAATAATAATAATAATAATAATAATAATAATAATATGTATATTCGATGGTTGTAACATGTTCTATCTCGCACTTCCATATTTTTTTTACGGTTTACTAGTTTTTACTGTAAAAATATGCATTATTTTGGCGTTGCATTCAGGCCACGTTTTTTTCTAGAGTGCACCAAACACACTCTAAAAAGTGGGTAAAAAAAATTTTCGTCTGCGGCGCTAATTGTGGGGGGCTCCGCCCCCCACACCCCCCGTGCTTGGTCACTTCTGAAAGATGTTCAGCACCCCTCGGAATCTTGTAAACCCGGCGCCCCTGTGTCCAACATTTAAAATGCTATTTGCACCCAAGTGGCTTACACCCAAGTTGGGTGTGTCCAACACTTAAAATGCTATTTGCACCCAAGTTGTTTTCACCCAAGTTGGGTGTGTCCAACATTTAAAATGCTATTTGCACCCAAGTGGCTTACACCCAAGTGGGTGTGTCCAACACTTAAAATGCTATTTGCACCCACGTTGTTTTCACCCAAGTTGGGGTTCACTTGGGTGCAAATAGCATTTAAATGTTGGGCACACCCAACTTGGGTGAAAACAACATGGGTGCAAATAGAATTTTAGGTGTTCGACACACCCAGCTTGGGTGAAAATAACTTGGGTGCAAATAGCATTTTAAGTGTTGGACACACCCACCTTCGGTGAAAACAACTTGGGTGCAAATAGCATTTTAAGTGTTGGACACACCCACCTTGGGTGAAAACAACTTGGGTGCAAATAGCATTTTAAGTGTTGGACACACCCAACTTGCGTGAAAATAACTTGGGTGCAAATAGCATTTTAAGTGTTGGACACACCCAACTTGCGTGAAAATAACTTGGGTGCAAATAGCATTTTAAGTGTTGGACACACCCAACTTGCGTGAAAATAACTTGGGTGCAAATAGCATTTTAAGTGTTGGACACACCCAACTTGCGTGAAAATAACTTGGGTGCAAATAGCATTTTAAGTGTTGGACACACCCAACTTGGGTGAAAACAACTTGGGTGCAAATAGCATTTTAAATGCTGGACACACCCGCGCATGCGCAGAACTTGGGGGAAAATAGCATTTTAAATGTTGCGCTCACCCAACTTGGGTGCAAATAGAGGCAGCCAAAAAAGTAGGCCTAATCTGGGGCCTAATGCAAATTGTGAATAGAAACGATTACGATCAATCGAAACCTGAGCAAACCTGGTCTATCATGTCTACCAACATCATTAATTTTTTTTAATTTTCGAAACAGGTATTTTTATTTCGATATCAATAACATCAATATTAAAATAATTTTGATACGTGAAATGAACATTCGGAAAGGTACGGTGTGTTTCAGGTGATGATCCAGCGAAGCGACTCGACTGTTTTTTGTTATTTGCACATGGTCAATGCAATGTACAAAGTTTGTTGTTGTTAGTGCTGCCTCCCGCGGATGATCTGAAACTGGGAGACCTTTTGTTGTAGTTGAATAGAAAAATGTGTGATAATAGTTTATAATACATAATAATACGTTATAAAGCTACATAATATAAGTCATACAATGTTAAGATCACTTGGCATCTATAACAAATTTATAGACATCAATTTTATTCCGGTTTCGTTTGGTTGCCAATGTGTGAGGTGGAGAAGAAAACCTCGTTGGCTGCCAGTAGCCAAGAGCAACATTTTTCGAGTTCCAGAGAGAACAAAAGTTCCCGAAGAAGATAATGTCGAGCTAATGCGGCTCCATAACAATTACCGAACACAAATGCGGGCCATACGGTAAGTCTATGCTAATTTTTTACTTCCCGTGGTACTAACCAGCTAGGCTACCTTGCCATTGTGTAAGCTTAAAGCTTTTTTTAGGTTAGAAAGTTGAAGCTCCAGCTTACCTAGACAATAGGTCTGTTCGTTCTGTAGTAGCAGTCGCACTGCAGGAGGCGAGTTGGAGCAAAGGCATATGACGTCATAGGAGTTGTTAGCACATTGGAGTAGTTTATAAAAACGAACGGTTTTGTAGCAGATTTTGTAGCGCGGCAAATAAATTCTCAATTAACTTGAGATACCACCATCAATCTCGAGCTGCTGAATAGAATATTTCATAGAATAATAGTATTAAAATGTTCCTGCAGGCCAAGTATCACACTATTATACTTTTTGGGATAGGCCTACTTCCTGAAGTTATATGACAGAGCCTAATGTACTGTGTTAGTGTACAAGTGATGTTTAATAGTGTATTTTATGTTTAATTTTTAATTTATAGCCTTTAATGAGGCCTTAATGGCCATATATTGACTGTTTTACTGTTTGGATATTTATGTTATTTTGTATTCTATAGCCTGTATAATATGTATAGAGTGTAATGGGTGTAAAAATAGCAACTGTGCTAAAATAAAGATTTTACTACTTAAAAAAAAAAAGGCGAGAGTAATTGTTATTTACAGTAGGGCCTAGGCCTAGACCCAGGCCAACTCATTGGTGAGAGGTTTGGGACAATCCACTAGGCCTAAAGTGTAGAAAACACCTTTTATCTAAATTTAAAATGTATAGTAAGCATAAAACTCATTTGCACTGTCAAATATGTAATGGCCATCCACTATTTCTGGGGCATTCTTTCCACAAGCAATCTTGCACACTTCTCCATCCATAATGACGCGCCTTTTTGCAACCTGCTACAACTTTACTGAAAGCGCTCCACCTCTCGAGTAGGAGCACTTTCAGTAGAGTTGTAGCAGCTACCATTTCGTAATCGAACACTTTTATAGTAGCGCCAACTTACTACCAAAGCGTCTGCTTCCATAGAACGAACGCTTTTGTAGTACTGTCGCACATTGTAGTAGACAGAACGAACAGACCTTAGACATAAAAAAAAAATCAGGTGGGCCACCAGTCAAAACTAAAAACTGCATATTTTAATAAAAAACATAAATTGGCATGAATGCTAGCAAGATTCAAATTCCTTAGTAGGCCTTAGTGCAAGGCCGTTTTCTTGAAACGCATTCCTTCTGTGATAGGGACACTGACTTCACTGTGGTATACGAATGAGGCCTAGGCCTAAATGTTAAATACTTTAAAGCTGCAAATGGGCCATAATTGCATTGGTGGCAACCTGTCCCAACCTCCCACCCACCCACCTACCCTCATCACTTCATATCCCTCATTCTATTTCTAAATTCCCTTACTGATTCACACTCAACAACCTCCTTGGGTAACTCATTCCATTCCCTAACCGTTCTTTTAACAAATCCATACCTACCCAGCCAGATCACTTCTTAGTCTTACCACCTGCCGTTCAAAGTCAAACTTCCATTTATGATCCCCCCTTGCTCTGTATACCCCTTAAACTTGCAATCTGCTACAGGTTTCCCCCCCACTAGGGATGGGACGTTCTAAACGTTTAAACGTGAGAGTGGCTTTAAACGTTTGTACTTTTTACGCCTCGTTTAAACGTGTGTACCGGTACAGAAGTGTTTGCATATAAGATAAGAAACAAATATTTTACAACTGAGCATAGGCCTACTGCAGTACTAGTCTACTATGACTACGTATATCACGCAATTCTAACGCGATTGGGATGAAGGCGCCTTGCTTTCAATTGTAGATGAGTGAGGAATCTGCTCCGTATATCACGTCAATTTGAAGCGCCCTTATCTACACCGGCTGCGAATTCAGCCAATCACAACACAGGCCGTGCATCACGGAGCCGCTTTGACGTGTATATCACTCAAATCAAAGTGAATTCTAACCTCCAACTCGCTTGCCCAAGCGAGTTGGATCGCCGCCGCCTTGAGGTAAATTCGATATGTATACCACACTCTGCAACCGATTGGAACCAACTTGTAACTTGTAACTTGTAACTTGTTTCATCTACTCTGCGGCGGCGCACCTCGCCAGTGGCAGATTCCCCCTCCCACCCACTTCCGTCCGTAGCCGTGTGTCAAGTTTTAATAAAAGGGCATTGCTTACAAGATTAAGATACATGTTATAGTGGACCTTCCCGCCCTTTACTACATTATACCCCTTGAAAGTAGTGAGTCCATAAATGTAAAAAGTAAAGTAAAAATCAATGTTATATTTAAAATGTCTAGAGCCGTGACCCACACAGCCAGCCACTCTACAAGTCAGGTATTAATTAAAACTAATAATAATACTAAAAGTAACAGGTAATTGTTCTATTACTAGTCAGGTACATAGCATGGGAATCCCCCCCTCAGGTACAAAGTATCACCAGAGATGAGCCCCACTAGTCAGGTACTTATGTAGGCTATGTGGCTGCCTGTAGCCATTGCACCGGCCCTAGCCCAACCCCCCCCCCCTAACCCCCACCCCCCACCCTTAGTGCCGCTTTAAACTCCTTCAATGTCCGCTGCTCAACCACCTCCCCCAACAATCCATTCCATTCCCTTACCGTCCTATCAACAAATGAATACTTCCCAACATCTGTTCTCCTCCCTACCCTTTGAAATTTCCACTTGTGGTCACGTCTTGCACAGTACTCACCCCTCTCCATTCTGCCTTGGATTTCCTTCCAACCTCTCATTCCCCTTGATACCCTGTGATACCAAGGCGCCTTCATCCTAGGCGCCTTAAACTTGCGTGATATACGTAGTCATTTATAGTTTTTTCTAGCTACAAATTGTAATTATACCCAATGTTTCGGAACTTTTCGGTAATTTACTGCAAATATCATTTTATTCATCTCGTGGCAGGGGATAGAGCAAATAAAACGTTTAAGCGTTAAAACGCGAGTTTTAAAAACGGTTAAACGTTTAGACTATTAAACGTATTTGCCCATCCCTAGCAGCTAAGGGAAAAGGGTGTGGGGGGTAGGGCACCCCCCACCCTCTTTTCCCTTAGCTGCTTTGTATAGATTAGGCCTACACATCCTATCACTTCTTCTCCTCTCCTCTAACGTTTCCCAATGTTACAACCTTACCTTTTCCAATCTAATGGTAATGTTCATAGCATCAACACTAGAGGGAAGCAAAAATTGCACCAGACAAGCCTCAGACTGAAGCTATTGGACAATGATCCTATAAAAATTGGCATTGAGGTATATAATAGGTTGCCTGAAGAGTTAAGGGTCATTGGAGACACTAGATCTAGTAATGACTTCAAGGTTAGGGTTAAGTCATTTTTATTAGAGCATAGTTTTTATTCCATAAATGAATTCTTTGAGGCTGGTGATGTTTAGGTGTATGTAGCTTTTCAAATTCCCCATAATAAAATATGAAATCCTTCTCCTAATTTTAAATGACAAATGTGAAATTACACAATAAAATTTTTTTTAATAATATTTAATATTACATATACATGTGTAAGAGCAAAGATACCTCTCAACGCACACACAATGTTCTGATAATGATTTAATGCCAAACTCCAGCCTCCCAGGCCCAGGCCTACTACAGTTCTCCACACTAGGCCAACCACTCTAGCTGCAACTCTCCACAGTCCACACTTCTCGTTCTCACTATCACACACGATCCTCCTCCTCACAAATCCGCTCGATAAACTCCTGTTTGTCTCCTCAACAACTCGACCTCCTCTCTCTACCACGAAACATTCCCTATCTCCAACAATCCACCAGCCCACACTGCTCACCCACGCTAACTATCTCGCTCCAATTCCACTCCTGTCAATCTAAACCTCCTGCTGCTTACCTTGCTAAAAAATAACTAACCTAGTAAATAACTTATATCTAACATATGTTTTACATAGGTATGTTTGTTTGTTTTTTTTACATATGTTTTATAATATGTAATATAGCCTACATGTATGTAATAGGCTAGTAGGTTATGTATAACAAACATGACAACTTCAAATACTCACACATCCTTGAGATGTTTAAATATGAGTGGAAATGTAGAAGGCTTATTGAAATAAATAAATCATATCATGTAGGGCCTATCTAGTAGGGGTGGGATAAATCGTTTATTGGGCTAAACGGTTAAACTGTTAAATTAATCGCGTTTAAATGCCAAAATTGTAAATAAGCAAAAAAAAAAGTTTTATTTGGGAAATGTCTCTCGCGGTCGCAGCATAAAAAATAGGGTAGAATAATGTTTTATTGCTGCTTGAACGAGCTAACGACTTACGCACCTCGCGAAGTAATTACGGCGACGGCCGAACGAGCGAGTGGCAGGAACTAAAATAAAATCTTATGTTCCCGGGCGAGGCCGGGAACTTGTCGGGACGGACACACGAAGGCTTCGGGTAGGTGGCTAGATCGTGGCTTTCAAACGCGCCGGCTAGGCGCTAATACGAAATACGAGTACGGTGGGTGGGAGAAGAGGGGGGGGGGGGGGGGATGCAGCGGCTACCCAAAATAATTTTTTCAAGTTTTCGTGCTGATACAACAAACTTAGATGAAATGGGATACCACGGGCAGGAAATTAACAATACGACCATTTGGTGTTTAATTTCTTAACAAAATCCTTAAACGTGTAATTAACCACGGGCGTTTAGACGTTTAAACGCTTAATTATCCCAGCCCTACTATCTAGCACTAACATTTTCATCCCCACATCCAACCACATGTATTACAAGTTACAACCACAGTCCAAACCATTTTTGAAACTTAAAATTTATAAGAAACTTCCCCAATCAGTAAAACTACATCTCTTCTACTTTTTAAATACAGACTAAAAACTTTCCTCTTAACTACTTTGAAAGAATTATTTGATAACTAACAACCTAAATTCCCGTTTCTCTGACCCATTCTCAGGCCTAGCCTAGGCTCCTACTGCTATTTCTGAATGTAGGCATATGTATATTTCATTTTGTGTGTATAGGAGGACCTATCTATAATTGTAGTTTGTACCAATACCGTAATACGTATTTGTATTCTGTGCAAATCGCATGGTGAAATAAAATAAAGTAAAATATAATTTATGATTGTAATAACTAGGTAATAACACGATTACCTACCATCGTACCTTTATTGGGTGATACTGATTGTGCATACGTAGTACGTACCTCATAATATTCCCATTGTCAATACTGTTACCAATCTCGTTCCCGAGCTATCGTAGAGCCCCCTAGTTAGACTATCATTGCAGATAAAAATTGCACTTAATTTAAATGGTATTATTGTTCATATGCATTATTAATGTATCATTATTATTTATTATTGATCATATTTCAAAGTCTTAAAACTGATGGCGTTTTCCACTGGCCGCACTGGTGCGCACTCAGTGCGAGTCGCACGTTCCACTGGTAACGATAAATTGCACTCGTGCGGGTTTCGCGTATTCCACTGGCGAACTTGCACTGACGCAGTGCACTCGAGTGCGCACTGAGCCGCACTGGCTTCGGGGGTCAGTGCAGTATTTTCAGTGCAAATATGGCTGCCATAAACGCGGGAAAATTGTACGCGTAAATGGAACTTCCAAGTATTTTCGTCAGATAGTGAAGCTAAAATCGAACCAACATCTAAACCAAACATAAAAACACAACTGGAAGATGTTGTTTACCACTATTCTCATATAGACGCAGTACGGCGTTATTAAGTTTGAGGTTATGTTTACTCTTTACCTAGGCTATTTAATGGAACTTAATTTCTAGTACTTCTTATGTAGCCTAGTGAACGACTGTACCTTCTAGCTGCAGTAACTTGAGTTAAGTTGCTTTGTTATCCTCTAAAATGCCTTTCATATCGTTTAAACATCTTGATTTTTATCACTTTTACCGCCAATTTGTTGCACTGAAAAAATAAATATGTTCCACTGGGATTTGCACTGAGGGCAACACTGGTGCCGTGCATCACGTGACTGTGACGTTTCAGGGCGCACTCAGTGCGGCCCAGTGGAAAACGCCATAAAAAATGAATATTATGCTATTCTATCCAACCCTTGAGACTATCACGTTTTGTGTAGGCTAAGCTTAAATGTTGATATTGATATTTATTAGCCTTCTTTCATACACTCATTTGTATACACAACTTAATGGAATGCGAGTTTTACCCTGCCCCCAACAGGCCAATTCAGCCTTATGTTCTCCACAATAAAAATTAATCTAGGCTATTTGCTTGACGTATCAAATCCAAATAACTTAGTAAATTGTTGTTTGTCTCATTGCTTCTTTGTATAGACATTTCCTGTTGGAAGAAATGAGCAAAACTACTTCAACAGGTGAGATAGCTCTGCTGGAAGCAAAGGCAGAAGAGGATGAACACAACAAATGCATGAAAGCAAATGAAGAGTGGAATGCCCAAATAGCATTAATAAGAGATGCCCGCTTGACTGAACAGTCTGCAGCCAGCAAAGAAGCTATCTTAACAAGAATTATAGCACGTGAACAAATTGAGCAAGAACAACTTGAGAAGATTGAGGCGATTGTTCGAGAGGAGAAGGTAAATAGGTTTTTGAGTAATCATTATTCAATAATATTCTAACTTGTTGATTGAAGCAACAAGCCCAACCCAACAAGCCCATACTCATTCGACTTTGATTGCGAGATGCTGGCTGTGATTGGATAAACCGAAAAAACGGACGCATCGCACGGATCGGACGCATACGTGGGCTGGGCACTTTATGTTGCAAAGATCTATTTTTAAGCGAGCGTTTCCACTTGACTCTTATGGCACTTTGTTCTGTTTTTTTTTTTTTTTTTTTTTTTTTTTGCCCGTCGATAGCGGTCGAACGGAAAATCCGATCAACTTGAAATTTGGACCATCCACAAGCCTCGATGTGGATTGAAGGTGTATAGTTTTGAGGCAAAATCGTTCGAAAAGTTACAAAGTTACACCATAGTTACTGCAAAATATTTTTCTGAAACAAAATGGCGGCAAAATGTGAGATAGCCAGATTTTTCTACAGATTTTTCCGGTTACGAATATGTTAATGTAATGGCGATCTGATAAATATTGGCAAAGTTACACAAAAGTTACTCGAAAATATATTTTTGAAACACAGTTACGGCAAAATGTGAGGTGGCTATGTTATAGTAAATTTTTGTCCGGTTACGAATATACTATCGTAAACGCGATCCGATACGTATAAGAGGCAGAAATTACATTTCTATTGCTGTCAATAACTGTTAGTAACGGTGGCGGACCGCGGCGAAAACATGACAGCGAAAATTCTTAGCAACGCACATTGCACTGCATCCAACAATGTCGGGAAGTATAATAGCTATGGAAATTAGAAACATTTTTGCAATGCGCATTCTTGAATTGTTGTTAATTGTTGTTTGTATTAGCATTGAAATCTTTTCGCCAGAAAGTTCGTAGATATTGACGCGCTCGCTTATCAACGCGTCAAACAGAGCGTTTTCCTAGTTATTAAATTTATCATTTCCATTGTTGTACTTGTTGTAAGCCTCATGCACAAAGCCACTTGCAGACGCAACTTTTGCCTTGCGCCCGCAAATCAATGAAACCGAATGCACAAAAGGATTTACCGACGCAAATATTTGCGAGAGCTCGTTAAAGTTGCGGCTGCCTCGACCGTCCCACAAATAGATAAAATGGCGGCCCTGTCAAATACGGTGGACAACGGGCTCCCGCGATCTCGTGTTTTAGAGATTGCACCAACGTATTGGAAGTTCCGGATTACATTTTTAATACTAGTTATTATCTGCCGAAACATTTGGCTCCACTTTTAGTCGAAGATCTTCGTGTAGATTCAAGAATGTGTGATAAGAAAATGTTACGGTACCTTCCAATTGACGTTCAGATAAGTCTCCTTTTAATATTGGCCTAGGTAGGGTTTTAAATGGTGGAAAAAAAACGGGTTTCTTTCGGGAAAAAAACCCGGGTTTTTTGGTTTTTTTCCGATGCTCTGGAAAAGTAGGGTTTTCTGGGAAAAATTGAAAATAGGCCCAAAGTACTACTACAAATAACCAATTTAAACTTTTAACGTTGTTACAAATACAAACAATGCAAGACACCAAGTATAGAGATACTAATCATAATCCTAAATCCTTACTACTAATGAACAATGAATGATTATGGATTAAAGATTATGAATAACCATTTTTTAAATAAAAACGTTAGAAAAATAAAGCTTCAGCCTAGTCCTCACACACGAGTTTGTGTATAGGCCTATACTCATCAGTAGAGATCCTTGTATTTCGCAATGCGCGATAGCGCAAAATCACTTGAAACGTGCAGCAATTGAAATATATTGGCATGACAGTCTGTTGTGAGTCCAAAAATAGTCTTTTTGAATCACGAAATCCTGTGTATACGCAAAATAGCATAAGTTTACTGTTATAAAAACGAAAAAGACTGAAGCTGTTGAATTGCCGCGAAATCGCCGAATTTCTGTCAAAAACGTAATTTTCAACATTTTCTGCAGTGACTGCAGTGACCCTTCCACCCCTGCTAAACCGGCTCGCAACAGATTTTTCTCGTAGCTTGTGCGTCGACTGCATTCCGCATTCCTAGCGACAGATTTCTTTTTTTTCTTCTTTTCTTTCGCGACAATGTAGGCATGCCACATACATTAGAATACTAGATACAAATTAGATTTGGTAAATTAAAATTGAAACACTGCCAAAAAGCTGAAACTACTGCTCAACAGCAAAATTTGGATTTAATAAAACGAAATATGCTAAAAAATAAAACCATTTACAAGGATCGTCTCTACTCATCAGTCATAATCATCTCATTCTCATTCTCATCACAATCAATCTGTCTCTCTCCAAGTTAGGCCTAACTCATTCCTGATCCTGGTCCTCCTATGGTGATCAATTGCATACTCAGTGGTAAGCCTACTGGGCCCTATGATGTTGTCTGAGTCTGAGTCGGACACTTCGTATTGTTCACCCACTTCGTCATTGGCATCTAAATCTTCAAGAAGTTGAAAATCATCATCATCATTAGCAGCTACAGAACCTACAATTTGTGATTTTTTTGGTGGCATAGAGCTTTGTCTATGTGGCCAGTGGCCCAGTAGGCAGTAAATAGTCTCCATTACCTTTCTTCCTGGTACTTCATTACAGCTTTACATTAGATTAGACGTCGGTCACATTTCTCACCGCAAGGAATTTACATATTACACATTTTAGGTGAAAACGAAATTTTCCCAAAATTTCCCGGGTTTTTTGGAAAAAAAAAAACTGAAAAAAACCGGGTTTTTTTCCCAAGCAAAAAATTTCAGGAAATTTTAAAACCCTAGGCCTAGGCAAGCATACTTGTAAACCATGTGTTAGTGCGGAGTGCCTAGCTACACGCCATAACAAATCTAAATGTGTGTAAAACCCAGAAAGTATAACTAAGACCTCAGTCAGCCCAAGGCCTGGGCTATAAGACCCTGTTTTTATTACTAGCTTCAAACGCGGGTTAAAACGACGGGCGTAACCCACTTGCGTTTTCACTTCCAACAGTGAACCATCGTAATTGCTTAGTTGTCAACCTTCGCACCAGAAGCGCTGCAAGAATACGCCTTCAACAACTTTGACAACTGTGAAGCAATATCTCGCTATATTGCACGATGACCCTTCTTTGTGTTTTTGAACTTTCCTTAAATCTCTGGTTGCCCAAAGATTTTGATTAACAACAAAGATTCGTCGTCAGAAAATGCTGCCATGGTGAGAGGAGACGAAAGTGAGGTTAAGAAAGGCCTACTCGACAGCTGGGCGGGACGATTAACTAGCGTTGACAACCGGAGTGCGTTTTCACTGCACACAAACCCCGAGTTACTAGGGTAACTCCGAGTTCCGACGCGGGTTAAAAATTCCAACCAGCGTTGCAACTCTGTGCGTTTATATTACAAAAATTACCCGCGTTCGAAGCGAGTAATAAAAACGGGGTCTAAGCAGGCATATCGTGAGGCCCTAGGCCTAGCTAGCCCTAGGCCTAGAGCACAGGCTTCTAGGGCTTAGCAACTTGTGGTATTGACAGCTTCAGTTCAGTCGTAGACGAATAATAAATAAACGCTTTCTGTGTAAACAGCTAGGTAGGCATAGGTCTAGGCTTAAGACGCCTAGGCGTCTTAAGTGTGTAGGCCTAGGATCCGGCATACGAAACCTCGCAAAAACCTGGGGATACCGCCGTAAATCGTAGCGTAGAGAGAATACAAATACAATTATATTCTTGGCCGTAGGCCTAAGCCTAAAGGATTGGTGTAGTAACAGTAAACCTACGTTATAGTTTAGCCTAGACCAACGTATAGGCCTACCAGTACATACCAAGTACTAGGCCACTAGGTTTAAGCTCAGACCACCTATTATGCAAAGAGCCTTGACCATTCTGGATTTCCATACATACCATTACCTACACTAGGCTAGGTCTAGGCCCGCTTAAGAACCATACTAAGAGCTAGATATAGACCCAAGCCCTAATGGGAATACACTAGATTCTAGGCTGATTTATGTCGATGCCCGTACGTTCTATGTGTCAACAGGGAATAAAATAAAATGTCATTATTACAAGGATGAATTTTGTAGGCCATACTCATGTAGATACATATCTATAGTTATGCGTTGAACTTATTTTATCCACCTCCCTCCCCCCCACACACACACACAAACTGGTTGCTGACAATCGCCTCCCCCCCTCCCCCCAACAGCAAGAGGGAATAACATAAATTTCGTTATAACAGGCCTGAACCATATAGGCCATAAACATTTAGATGAATACTTCGTATGTTTATTTTCTCCCCCCTCCCCCCCCCCCCCAACCACCTACACACATACATATGCCTACTGTTGGCACACAATCGCTCCCCCCCCCCCCCCCCCCCAACAAAAACAGGAAATAAAATAACATGTCATTATAACAGGTTTGAATCACAGACAAAAGCCATTATTTAGGTGACTTTCGTGTGTTTATTTTGTTTATCCCCCCCCTCAACAACCTCAACAACAACAACAACAACAGGGAATAAAATAAAATTTCATTATATCAGACCTGAATCATGTAGGCCATAAGCATTTAGAAAAAGGGTTAGTTGTGCGTTTATTATTATTTCCCCCCTGCCCCCCGCCACCACCCCCACAAAATGACAAAAATGTCAAATGTCAAAACGTCTTCTGCACAGTGCTCACAAATGTTCGAAATCGTTGTCTGGTTTAAATCTCGTCATGCGTTCCGAGATCCTAGACCCGTGATTGGTTCGGGTAAAGTCGGCCACGTCGGTAAAAGAAGTATTGGAACTTGCAGCGGTAAATTAAACGAGCATCATGGCGGACTTGCGTGAACGCTTTGTGCATTCGGATTTCCGCAAATTTATCTGCGTCTGCAAGTCCGCCATTTTTAACGAGCGGTAACTTTGCGTCCGCAAATCTTTGTGCATGAGGCTGGCCATTACAGCATTAAACTATAGGGAGCCGTACAACAAACGAGCGTTCCAGCCACTGATCTCCGCCTGCTAGAATTAACCAAAACCCCATCGAAGAGGCAGTGCGCTACTATTTATTGTAAAATTATCCAAAGATTCCAAAGAAGTCAAATAGTTTTGCAATGACTGAAGAATTCTTATTGTTGAAAATTGTGTGTATCCAATATTCAGTGACCGTTGGCCGGATCCCTCGCAACGCTCTCTATGCACTTGTTACACCTCGCCATATGTTCCAATGTATTATTCTATGGCTATATTATAACAATAAACAATAACACTCCACTTTGCCAGTATCATAACTTCTCTCTCGCAGTTGCTTCTTACACGAAGCCAAGATTGTGTCTCAATCTACGCTAGATAATCAAGATTTCTTATTCCTCAGTATTATTGAGCAACTACTTCAGTTGTTTTTAATGAACCTCCTGTATTTTTTGTGTTTCAGCTAAAGGCCCAGACTTTCATCACAGCTGATAACATTGACAAGGCAATCGAAGACGCTTTAGCAAACCCTATAGATCCTAACTTTGCCATTGATTTGGAAGGCAATATCTATCATGGAAGAGAAACACAACCTGACCAAGTCCCAACAAACGAAAGAGAAAGAATTCAGGTTTCATCCTTATCACAGTGACAATGTTAATGTACTTGTACTGTGGTTATGTTAATATTTAAATGAACTAAATCAAGCACAGTACAAAAATGTTATATGTGTATATAGGCCTATAGTGAAATATGTGTACTGCATTTCTCTTAGATAAATACACTCACTATGTAGCAGACAATCTACCACTGTTTAAATTATTTAATGTACCACTAGACCCATAGATATAAAGCATAGTATGTAGGCTACTATGGATATTGGATAGGGCTGGGAATACGTCCCTGGGTATCCATTGGTCGGGTACCCTTTAGGGAAGGGTCGTTTAAACGTGACGGTCGAGCTTAAACGTTTCGAGTTTTAAACAGAAAATAAATAGGCCTATGTATCGAATTTTCTTTTTAAACAGAAAGACAAAATATAGATTAGCCCCTATGGTTTATCTAATTTCTCAAGTCGGCTCAAACTTGAAGCACTTCCCTGTTCTCACTGTGCAACCGCCAACTTTCTTTGCTTGTCACAATCATAAGCTACTATTTGGGATGTAGGCTTACTCTCTTTGAAGGTCTAATTAAAACAAGATTTAAATTTTAATAACAAAAATAATATTACACTTTGTAGGGGGGAGGGGGCGGGGACCTATTTATGTTTGAATGTTATTTTAAAACAAGGGTTAAGTTTGGGAATTTTAAACGCTTTTTCTCATCCCTAGTAGTACCCTTAATTTATAAATGCCTATATTTCCGAGTAAACTAGACAGATTACACACAGCCTACCACAACCCTATGATTACGGTACTGAGATGAGTGGTGAGAGAGCTCGGGTCTCATCACAAGACTACACCAATAAAACTCACCTACTACCCTACGTACAGACTAGTAAAACGCTGACCAGCAGAGGTGGTATGTACGGTTGAGACAAATACTGGGTAAATTAGTACCAAAGGGCTTGTATCATACCCGGGTCCCTGAGTATGGGCCAGTGTTATCAGTATGTTACTAGAAGTTCATGTTCAAAACCAGCTGATCGCGTATTGAGTTATAGTTCATTAATCTGACTCGAAAGAGTCGTGTATGAAGCATTATGTGATTAAGAAACATGAAGGAAATTGCACCAAACTTAATTTTTACATTTTATCAACATGCTTTTATTTCAACTTTATCATAAAAAAAGCTAAGAGAATCAATCAGTTCTCCGATATACGATCAAGCTTGCTGTATAGAAGTACGTAGTTCTGATTATATCATTGTCAAAGTTAATTACTACGTAGCGTTCACACATTCCATCACAAGTAGTTTTAAATTGTTTAATTAACAACAAAATATATGTTGAAAAAAAAACAGGAGTTAGGACACTGCTATTGAAGTTTGATAGAATGGAAATACTATGAATATGATGCTCCATTTTTGTTGTTTTATCATTGACTCATAGTTTACCACTTGGTAAATAAATGTAATTAAATAGGTGACGAATTAACTGTTTTTATTTCAAAGAAATCTACAAACTATACTAAGCTACACTAAATCCCTATGCTTCTCAGACAACGGTGATGATTAAAAAAATTGAAACCTTGCAATATGACACAGTTCGATAAAGGTCATCTAGTTGATTGCTTGATTTCTTCTAGTTGTAGCACTATTTTCACAAGTATCCAAGAGTTCAGGACAGCACTTCTCTCAAATTTGTTTTGTAGCAAACTGAAGGGCTCCAGTACACAAATATCTTGTGGTATTGAAACCTGCATTGTTTTGTACATCAACCCGCTAGTCTATCTAGTGACGATGTATCGTTCCATCAATGACGCATAACCTACAATCAGGCCATGTCTTCTTTGTCCATGGCATCTTTGCCAACAATGTTGACAAGTTGGCCTACTTGAGCCTCATCTAATGTCAATGCAGCCTTCAGCTGCTGAGTCATTACTCCAGCTTCCGGGAATCCAGCATCAGCACAGTAGCGGATACATGCCTGCACAATAAGACAATCAAGTAACTCAACATGAAGATGTTTCAGGTTCATCTTAATTCTGAGCTAACTAAATGAAACGGTCTATAATTATTAATTAACAAAAACATTTCCATAGCAAACGAGTAGAGATTCTATACTTAAGAGGGAAGGGTAGTCTCTAGTACGTCAAAAACCGCAGAAAATGTTCATTATTAAATTATATCTCAAGATTGCAACAAGAAATCGAAAATCTTAATCAGCAGCGTACTGTGCTTTGGTAAGCCCTACAGACTGAATAAAATATTATAACCATTAGCGTAGTATTTTGATTATAAATCGATAATTAGTAGTAAAATTAATTATTTATGACAGGATTAGAAGTAGTGTGATCAGAGAAAGATTAGGTGTTGAAAGCGTGAAGGTAAGATTGGAGAGAGAACGTCTTCATTGGTTTGGACATATGAAAAGGATGGACCTGACTAGGATACCAAGAAGAGAGTTTGAACAACTACAAGAAGAAGGGCATAAGAAGAAAGTAGGCAGACCAAGAGACAAGTGGATGAATCAGATCAGAAGACAGTGTGGAGAATAGAGGAAGATCATGGAACGAAGTTGAAGCAGAAAGACTATGGGAAAACCGTGAGAGATGGAGGGAACTACTAAACAGCTCTCTGGTAACGGAAGAAGTGATCGAGGAAGAGGTTGAGGAGGTGGTTGTGTCAGGCCTGGCTAGCCGGCAACGAAGACATTAGCCCAAGACATGGAGTACTTTGCTACTACTCCCCCCTACCCGATAAAGTAATGTTGGAAACGGGGTCAAGATATATATATAAAAAAACTAGGGATGGTCGAATATTCGAATTTTTCGAATAGTTCGACGAATAGTTCAGGAAATAATTCGATTCGAAACTCGAATACTAACTATTCGAAAATTCGAAGTATTCGAACATTCGAATATCCCGCCTTTTCGATAAACCGGAAATGCAACCTCCCACCATTCCGCCGACTACTGACTTGCATTTTTCAATATGGCCGCCTGTATTTCTGTAGAAATACATTTGCAGAAGCATTTCCGGTTCCAGGGTTATTTTAATTTCATTTATTGTGCACCATGAGTGAAGCTGAAGATGACAGAGGCCTAGGCCTAGGTCCAAGTGAGCCTCGGAGTAATACAAGAAAGAAAAGCGTGGTATGGGAGTTCTTCCTTGCTGGTTTAGGACTAGGCCCTAGGCCTAGGCCTAGGAAAGGTAAACTGATCTAAATTGGGGTGCATATTTTTTTGCATCCAATAAACTGATGGGATAGGCTAGGCCTAGGAAAGGTAAACTGGATCTAAATTGGGGTGTACATTTTTTTTGTAACCAATAAACTGTGATGGGATAGGCTAGGCCTAGGCTAGGCTTAGGCCTAGGCTAGGCTTAGGCCTAGGAAAGGTAAACTGGATCTAAATTGGGGTGTATATTTTTTTTTGTATCCAATAAACTGTGATGGGATAGGCTAGGCCTAGGCCTAGGCCTAGGAAAGGTAAACTAGATCAAAATTGGGGTGTATATTTTTTTGTATCCAATAAACTGTGATGGGATAGACTAGGCCCTAGGCCTAGGCCTAGACATTATGTCCTAACTCCTAACCCTATCCTCCAAGTTAAAAAAAAAAAACAGTAGACGTGTATACTGTATAGGCTTGGGCCTAGGCCTAGGCCTAGTAGGTCCCTAAATTGTCTTTGAAATTCAATAAACAACCATGCTTATTTCTGTAGGCAAATTAATTAGGTTAGGGCCTCAACCATCCATATTATAACTGACTTGGTATTATTTCTTTATGCATGATACATTTACGTTCATGTCATTTACACAACTTGATTCCTTATGTATTAAAATGCCGATAACGTGCGAAATATTCGAATTCGATATTCGAAATATTTTGGTCTCATTATTCGATATTCGTATTCGACTTTGAAAATTGGTATTCGCTCACCCCTAAAAAAAACATACTGGTTATAAGATACCGTCACGACTTCGAGTATTCAATGTGTAGAGCTTACTAAACCACAGTGCGCTGTAGATTCAGATTTTTGATTTCGAAGCCCATTCCTGTGATATAATTTAAAAATGAAAATTTTGTGCGGTTTTTGACGCAGAGGTATCCTTCCCTGTTAGTTCAACTGTGCATCAGAGACAGTGAGTAAGGAAACGTTAAGAAACGAAGAAAGTGAAAGTGGATACTAGGCCTACTATTGCAGAGGGATTGTTTGAGGTGGTATGTATACTTAGAAAGTATAGCAGAGGATAGAGAAGAGCAAGACGAGAGGCAATAGGTTGTTGATATCTGGGGAAACAGGTGAAAGGACTGAAAGAAATTAATTTAGAGAATTATTGTACTGCGTATTAGGTAAATGAGTTTATTTTAATGAGATGTTAAAAAAGGTTATGAAAAAGTAATGAGGGGGATACGTAGATGGAAAATAAAAGACAATTACAAAAAAAACATGCCTTATGAAGTTATGGGGGGTTTCAATTGAACCACGACCCTTGGTGGCATCCACCTAGGACCTGCATCCCAAACACATGAGCCACTGCAAATGGCATGCCAAAATAATTTAAGAGCAGTTGGTCACTGTGCAAGGTCAATCGATTACCTAAGCGAGATTTCAGTACAATTCAAATAAGGTCGTGCCGCGTGCCACTCATGTCCACAATGTTAAAATTCAATGAGCAAAACAAATGAAAGTTTTAACTTTTAAATGACAATAAACTTGCAATAAAATTACCAATTAGTCTTAAATTGGTAACAACAATATCAAATGCCCCTTTTAAATCAAATTTTCATCTATTGTGGAAATTTAGCTAATAATGCTGGTTTTCAAATGGACACCTTTAAAAAAATGCCAACTTATTAACCCAAGCTACGACCTTATGAGGTTCACAAAATTGTGCTAGATAATTTCATAACATGCTTATTGCTTACAATGGCTCTAGCAGCATTGTTGTGAATGATGCAGAAATCTAGAAACAACTGCAAGCAGGTTATGTCTGGAAGACCCAAGACTTTGTGTTGTTCTTTCTCCAGTTTACACAGAGCTTGGAAAGCTTGATCAAACTCTCCTCCGCGAAGCAACAAAACCATCACATTCCCAATCATCATACCTGTACACCTGCAACAAATAGATCATGTCACTGTAGGCCTACATCTAAAGATGTTAATCAGAAATGGAATATCTGGATATTATGTCTAGAAAAAACAATGCTAATGGCCCAATGGGAGACCGTATGACAGGTAGAGTGTACTGTGAACGATAATGTTCAGTTTGCCTATTATATCTAGCTCGGCTTCAGTTAAGTGCTCCAAATCTTATATGCATAATATATTATTTACAGTAATTTTTATTATTGACATACTAAAACTAAAGCATTTAAATTTTAAAACTTAGAGTGTTATGTAATTAAAATTAAAATCAGCTGAAGAATCCAAAAAACAAGTGAAACCTAGTACAATGGTTGATGGAATAACAGTCTACCACACTCTTCGCGCACGGGTAAGATTAAGCCACCCCACAGCCATCTGTATTTCTGCGACATCATAATTGTATGTGTTAATGGGCGTCTCAGGCGCGACTTTCTGCCGCTCGCAGCGCTAGCAGTACTTAAGGGTCCAACTCGATCTTTGCACCTAGTTTTCTCAATTCAAACATTTAAGCCGTATATATTGAATACTTTTAAATATAAATCATTCATTGCAGTAATGTTTTACAAGGTTTTTGACAGAGAATACCTTTGTTATAGATACAAAACAAACATACTGTCGTTTGACAGGTAGACAGTTGACTAACGACAATATTTAACATGGAATGAATTACAAAGTTGGACCTTTGAGGACAGGTGCTGCAACCTACTTCAGCTTTGACCTGAGATGCCCATTGAGGGGCATACTGAAATTTGTGGGGGTGGGACCACTCACAGCGCTGCTGTCATACGGTCTCCCATATTTTCAATTTTATACACAAAATGTATGCGTATTACTGTATGTGTATATGTGTATTGCGGTTGCCTGTTCAGTAACGTAGGCCTACTATGTTCCTTTATATGTCTGTAGGCGTATATTTGGAAATCTTTTATTTCTTTAAATGGTCGTTAGTATTTTTCAGGGGTTTAAGAATGTAGTCCACCCATTGGAACCAGTTGCAAAATAACAATAACACATAAAACAAGTTCCTGTTAAAAGTCTGGAACCATGTGGCTCCACAGACAAGCAATAAAATCGTTCACTCACAGATGGAGTACAAATAAATGCAAGAGGTGGTTGCGTCATGCTTGGCATTAATTTCCAATGACAACTGTGTCTACTTTGTATAGGGGCATAACTTATTGGTATACTCTGTATCCTTACTGCACTAACAACTGAACAAACAACTGACCCCAAACACTTCTTAAGTATGAAAATACATTATTAAATTGGACAGTCAACTCACTCAAATTGTCTGTAACGGAATTCGGTAGTTGCAGCCTCGATTATTTTCCAAACTTCCAAACCGATATCTGCAAATTGCTTAATCAAAGGACTGCCTTCTGGAGGCTGATTTCCCACCATTGCATTTAATGCTGCCTCAACAAGCCGGCTTCTATCCGTATGACTGAAAAGTACCATGTCTGACCAGATACGAGGTAGATGCTCTACTGCCCCGTTCATATTGATTGCCTGTAGCACCTCCTGTAGATAGACAACAAGAGAACAGTTGCTGCACACAGTCTCCAACAATATATCATCTTTGAATTGAATGCTCAGTCATGTTTTTTTCATTCAAAAATAGAGGAAAGGGGCCATAATAAATAACTTAACTACTAGCAGTAGCTAATCTATTGAACAAGACCACATTGATTGAAGTTAAAAGATTTTACATCAAACTATCATCAATCATTAGCATGCATTCCACTAAATTTACAACAGTCTCTTCCTCATTGTGAATTATAAATTTATAATCCAAATGTTGATCAAAAAGTGGCATCATTCTACAACAATTTGAACACTTACCTCCATGACACTAGGTTCAGGGATGTAAATGTTTGGAACAATCCTCGTATAGAATTCCATGAACACATCCAATGGTTCAGTGGTGCACAGCAACGTTACATAATGTCGACTGGAGAAAGAAGTAGATTATTTGCATATATTAAAAGCATTACATGCAGGGGTCGAAATTAACGCTCGCCCGCTCGCCCGAGGCTTGTAAAACTTTGCTCGGGCTAGTAAAAATCTTATTTCACTAGCCCGACGGGCGAGTACATTTTCCAGAGCTTACAATTGCCGTTCAAAAAATCATAATATTTCGCGCCGATCACCTTGCGAGTTTCCAGTACTTACCAGTACTTACTCCAGTAAGAAAACTTGCAAAAGCTCTTTAGTGAGACACTTGTAAATCACGGAGTCGACATTGCAGCGCTAAGTGTTGAATGGGAAATGTTTAAATACAAGGTTCTGAAGCTGGAAACAGGTCAAACTAATGAGGTTTGCCCTGCATTGCTGTCAAGAGAAATGGGCCTATCAAACTTAAATAAATTGTTTCTTTTGTTGCTTTCTCACCCAACAACTTCAGTAGAGTGTGAGCGTGGGTTTTCTCACATGAAAAAAATTAAGTCTGTTTGGCGGAGCAAATTGGCAACTATAACAATGTGTGACATTTTGCGCATCAAATTGATGAAAACGTCGATTGAAAAGTTTGATCCTAAACCAGCAATTGAATTGTGGATAGCAGGTGCATTACGCCAAAGACGACCAGATAATAAAACATTCAAGAACAGGCGGGTTGAGAAAAGCACTGACAGCAGTTTGCCAACATCTGGGGAAGAAGAAGATGAAGAAAATGATGATGATGAAGAAGGAGTAGAAGAAGAAGAAGAAGAAGAAGAAGAAGAAGAAGAAGAAGAAGAAAAGCAGCTGGAGGAGGAGTGTCTGCAATGAGTCAGTACATAAAATTGAAGGTGTGAGTGTGACTGTTACCTGTTGATATCCGAGAGTAACATTGAAGAGGGAATAAGGACAATGTCAATTTTAAGTTTTTGTAACTTGTTATATGAGTAGTTATGTATTTTATTATATGTGGGGGCCAGATGTGTGTATTCAAGTAAAAAAAATATAGTAATTTTCATAAATGTGTTTACAGATAGATACAGACTACAGCAGTATATATCTCACGCTAAGTCACAATGCATCTTTTTTAATATCATATAATTTTCCATTTACAGTAGAACATACAAAAAATAAAAGCCTTTTCATTTAGGCCAACAGGTTTATTATGGTAAACAATAGTTCCCACTCACTCCCTAGTCCCTCATAAAAACACGTCACACCTGGCGAATATTGTGAGTTGTGACCCAAAACTTTCATGTATGAATAATGATCGTTTTACATCAATATAACCTATTTTATTACGGGCTAGTAAAAATGGTCTCGGGCTAGAGAACTATTGATGCAACTAGCCCGGAGGGCTAGTGGCCAAAAAAGTTAATTTCGACCCCTGATTACATGTTAGAATAGATACGCACGACAAGTTAAAAGTCTACTCGAACTTCTAGAAGAATAACTAGCATATTATAGGTTAGAGAGGACAGAGGTACCGTATGTGGTGGAATTGAAAGAGCAGAAGAAAGGATTTCATATTTATAAACTACAGAGGAAGTTAGGTAGGGTGTGAGCAGATGATCATACTGAAATGGACTACACACAAGAATGGAACAACTCACAGACAAGACTGCAAGTCCAGAAGTTCTACTGAAGAATCTTATCTCAAGACCAAGTAGGCTAATTATAACATTGCATTGTAACTTTACCACCACGTAGCCTATCTGTCTAGCCTACCATGTAGAATCTACTGCTACTATAGTCCTCCCAACGAAACTATTCTCATGCTTTCGTCATAACCCCTGAGGCCTCGAAGTAAACTTCCGCGGAGGGTTTACTGCCTGTGTTCATGCGCGCACTATTGCCGAATACTAAGATGGCGCATGACGAAATTAGCAGCTCCTGCACTGCAATCATGTAGCTTTGATCGCTAACGTTGAAATCTACTTGATCTCCGCTAGGCGGAGATCAAGTAGACCTTGTTGTGTAGCCAATGAGAGTTCGAGAATTCAAAGAAGTTCACAGGAACTATCAAAATCCAACAAGCTGTGAGCAACATTGGTAGTCTTTTGTTTTTATTGAAAGCCTGTCAAAATGTATAAAAATTCACACTTTACTGAGTAAATCCATAAAGTAACTACTCGCAGCAAGTATTAATTCTAATATTTCACTGTGTTCTAGGGGTAGGTCTAAACTGTAAGGGTATAGTCCGTCTTACTTTAGTTTTATGAAATAATGTCGTTTGAACACCGGCGTTTCCGCCATTTCTTGGTATCGAAAGCTGTGAATGGCTGGGTTCCCGTGATCTATTTTCAATTATCACTTCTCTTCAAACATGACTTATTGGTTTTGTTACTACAAACTTAAATTTGTATTTAATTTTTAAAAATATTCATCGTGTAATATTATTAATAGCAACTTACACAAATGAGAGAATTACCATTTATCAACATCGGACAAGTTGGCCAACTCACGAACTGAGAACAATCCGACGTAATCTTCCATCAAGCACACGAAGGAATGACAAGTTAAGTTGCCATTCTGGACATGGCCTGTGATGAAAGCATGAGAATAGTTTTGTTGGGAGGACTATACCACTACACTCATTATACTTTGATTGTGATGGCAAATGTACTTACTAATAGATGGATTCTTTGAAGGAATCTCCAATAAGATCATAGTTATTGGCAGTATGCAAAAGCCGATTCACTCTATGCGCCAAATCTTTATCATGTAGATGATTCCTACAAATATCCATAGCAGTTATGAAGAAGAATGTGTCCTTGTAGTCCTTGATAGTAAATGCTTCCCCATCAATATGGTTCATTATTTCATTGAGAATTAAGCTTCTTGGTCCACCTTAAATAAAACAAATTATTTATTTTCAAACAAAAATCCTAGTTGTACTTCATTGCCGCCCTCAAGAAGGACATTAACTCCCTGCCTGACGAAATGAGCAGGACAGAGAAGGAGACAGTCTTGTATTGAATAGCAAGAAAGAAGAATGGCTGAAGAGGCCAACTATGCACAGGGAAAAAAAAAGTTGTACTTCATAGTCTGGGTCTCGAGATGAAATGCTCCACCTTTGCCAATCTAGTGACACTGGGAGGTTTCCATGATGACATATTGACAAGGGGCAGTTATTTTCGGAAGCCACGATAATCGTGATAAAGGCCCAACTTATTTTTTGTTTTTAATGAGTCATCCGATAACCTGACGGCTCAGGTTACCTATTGGCATCTCCTAGAGAGAGATAAATTAACACAATCCCATAAAAATGAGACATAAGCCTCACTACCAATTAAGTATACGTACATTCTAAGTTTCTTACCTAAATTATTAATTAATAATAACTAGTAAATGCTATTTCTAGTATTTTATATTTTTATTTATAAGAAATTACTTATTACTTACCTTCTTTGCAGAATATGATGAGAAGATAGTAGTATGTTGTGAGAGTTGGCTTGATGCCCAGAAGTTTGAACTCCGAGAGTACACGTAAAGCATTATTCTTTGATTGTTTGTTGAAGTGCATCGAGTGAATCGCATCCAGTACAGAATTCAGAGTATCCACTGTTGGTAACATATTCTGTTTAGAGATTGCTGTCAAGAGCTCCTAATGGAAATAAGTCAGATGATAAAATGCATTGTCTCCTCCACAACAGCGTAACAGATTCTGTTTCTCTCAGTGCTGACATGATCTTCTGGATAAAAAAATTTCAGATTTTCTTCAAATCAGCATTAAAAACATCAATACAACTTAGATAAAAGTTTTGTTAGACATTGCATTGAATATGAGGAACAAAATGACAGCTCACCAAAAGCAATAATAATACATGTATCCAGTAGCGAAGCATCGAGGTTGAGACAGTGAAACAGTGTCTACCCTTGGGGAATCAAGTTGAGTACAAAATGTTATACTATTTATAAAATTAATATATATAATTATTAATTAATAATAAATAATAAATGTTATTTCTAGTATTTTATATTTTTATTTGTAAGAAATTACTTCAAATGTTTACACATGCGCACAAAGAGCATACATATCAGCTGCTGTGCTACAATTAAAGAGCTCAACCATTGGCTTACTTACCTCAACTAATTGCCATCGTTGGTCATGATTTTCACGAACGTAATATGAAATTCCAATCAATGAGTTATATGTTTCAACGTCTAAAGGCAACTGCTTCTCTTGCATCTCTTGATAGAGCAGCCATGCTCGATCCGCTTGGAAGTACTTGGCCATGCCTCGCACGAGAGCACAGTAAGCAGCAGCACCAGGCGATTCAAATGAACGAAACAATGACTCTGCGATGCCACTGTCTCTGAGGAGAGAAAGATAAAAGCACATCTATAATAAATTCTTAATATTATAGGGGCTATAGTTATTAGGGATGTCATAAGGTAGGAAAATTCGGATCCGGTTCCAGACCTTCCAGGAACCGGGTTATCCGAATCTTGAAAGCCTAAATTATGTTACATCTTCTCTTGGTTACACCCACCCCGAAACCACGTGGTTGAAGGCCGTTCTCTGCCCGTGTCAGCTGCCGGCCGCTGTGTGGGTTGGGCTCTGTGCGGCCGCTGCACGTGGGTAAGGCGAGTGGGGGAGGGGAGTGTATAAGGTAACACAGAACTCGCCCGCAGTAATGACAGTGCACACTAACCAGCGAACAGCTCGCCACGCCCACAAGCAGGAATTCACTGTAGCTTCAAGGAAAGTAGTCGCAGAAATATCGAGGCGTATTTCTTTTTACAAATATTACTACTCAATTAAGATTTGAATCCTAAAAAAAATGGATTCGGGTAATTTCTGGATCCTGGTAACTCGGGTACCCTATGACACCCCTTATAGTTATTAATGGAATTAGAACAGCTACCAGCTGTAGTACGATATTAATACAGTTTTGGAGTGGAAAGGAAAGTAGACATCTTAAACGTGATAGGCCTAAGGAAAATGTATAAAAAAAATCCCGAGAAATGCAATGTGAAGTGAGCACTGTATTAGGCAAAGTTGAAATTGATATTTTATAAAGGAAGTATGCCTAGGGCCTACATTGTAATAAACTCTCCAAAATTTTACTCGCAAGCTGCAAGTGACTTTTTATAAATTATGAGTCAGCCTTAGGTCTACTTATTTCTGAAAGCACCTTTTTACTTGTCACCCACAAAATTAGAATTTAGAAGCTTAATCCAAATGCATATACCTACTTCCAAGTTTTACGTAATCTCTCCTGATTCTTCCTTCCTTGCCGGAACCATCTCTCCTCAATGAGGTCCTCAGAGAGAGGATCTTCAGAATTGTAGAAACAAAGAAGCTCCAGCAGTGATTGCCTTGTTTCCGGTGAAACGGCTGTAAACACGATAAAGAGTGAATACAGATCTAAGTAGTACCACACCTAAATAAGATCATATTCATTATTTATTAGAAACAAGAAGTCATAGGGAACCGAAGTTTTGAAGGCGGGAAGCAAAATGGTACTTTCTGGTCTTTGAGCGCATATAGCAATTTACATGCTGTCAGAAATGTAACTCGCAGTATCATTTGATACACAAAAAAGTTATGAAAACAAATAACGTCACAGTATATGACAATTTATACTGCTCAATATGACATCAGTTGGTTGCTGAACGCAGCCGTGTGGGTGAATGTGTCGATAATAGGTGTACCACCAAATTAGGCGGACTCCGCGGCTATCGACCGAGCGCGGTTGCACTTAATAATTCAAGGCAATGGACATGGTAGACACATTGCTTAAGCAAGTGCAAGTAGTTGTCACGGGCATTTAAATTATAAAAATATGCATACCTTTTTCTTGAGATTGTCAACACTGCATTGTACCAGCAACGTCCGAGCTTGCCGCTGTTATTTTCACTTTAACTCGGAAGTATAGCCTACTTACTTATGTATACTTGAGATTAATAAAAGTATTTCATATCATTGTAAAAAGGAAACTTCAAAGTTTTTTTGAATGTGCGTGTGCTTCTTGGTACAGGCGGTAGCGCTTATGAAAAATCCAGTACGTCCAATTTATATAGGAACGGGAGATGCGAGAGAACCAGTCAATGCCCACTACGTTCCCTATCGAAAAAAACTCCCAATTATAGTTGCAGACATTCAATAGGTCTATATAATTACTTTGTACTCAATGACACCTTCAAGACTTTGTCCCACTGTAGGCCTACTGGGTGGTAGTTACATAAAAAACATCAAGACTGTGGTGGCAGGTTTGTTTTGTAAAAGTCGTGCGTTTGAAATTAGATTTGAGATTTGTTTTGTTTGAAATTTGATAATTAAGCGGAAGCCCACTGTAAAAAATGTTTTTTTTTTTTACTTATTGCCACATTAATTCTGTAGATATCAACAGTTTGAGACTTACTAGATCAATTCTTGAATCTTGACACAGAATTTTGAGGTAATGTACTAGGTAGGAAGAAGTGAAGCGAGCATCAAGAAAAAAAACCTACTTAAGCACATTGAGATTCAGCAACTCTCGTGGCTTAAGGCCATTCACCCCGCTATTACAGTTTTTTTTTAATATCCATGAAACGAGACTTGTAAAGAGGGAATCTTAAAACACATCACAAGCTCGAGATTTGTCAACATTATAAAATGGGATATTTTTTTAAACGACTTGTACGGCAAAAACCAGCAGTCGCTTTAACAAGTAGCAAGAATTAATAATAAATTATCTTAACGATCAACGTTTTGCTAGTGAGTGGCTGAACCCGTCAAATGTGACATTAAAGATAGCTCTTCATCGAGTTGTAGCTTACCTGGCAGCAAAATGTTGGTCTAAGATCTGGCGCTATAGTTGAAGATGTCTCAGATCTCAGACAAAAGCAAAATAGTATCATTGTGTTCTATGGTACCTATATTCTCTACAAGGCAATTGTTTTTAAAACAGTTGTAGACCTACAGCTCTTTTAGCCAGCCACTTGTGTCCGTTTTGTATAATAACCGCGTCATGATTATGACATTTTGTGCAGATAATTTGATAAAATATTTTTTTTTTTTTTTTTTCTTCTTGTGCCAAGATGGCTTTTTCAGCCATTCTTTTATATAGGTCATTAAAAATTATTAACATTACCTATTTAGAATTATATTTATTCACAATGTTCAATTTTGGTTCAACTGACAAATTGAGTACTGGTACTTACAGTGGTTTTTCTTTTCCAGAAGTTGATAAATTGTTATTGCATCTGTAACTGCAACATTCTTGATGGCTCCTATTAACTCATCCTCGTCTACCTGGCTGTCATCATCATAAACTGTGCGGGGTAAAAATGCTGCTATTGGTGGATCAGCATTGTTATGTCGAAAAAGATCTGGATGTTCACTTCGAACCCATTGTGCTGCTTTTCGACCAGACTCTTTTGTCAAAGCAAAAACACGTTTATCAGCATTTGAAGTAGGTATTAAGTATGGATCATCGTGATACTTATAATGAGCGGCAGTGGTGTCCCGTTGAATTGTACTAGCAAGGGCCTGTAAAGACGAAACAGTTATAAAGATAAATAAAATGTGAACGTAAACGAAATTTAAAAAGGCGGATTCATTTAAATAACAATGTTACCCTTAAAATGTCAGTTGGACCACGGTTTATTCTATTAGGAACTACAATCTCGGTTTGATGTTGACAACTACATGTTCCTACATGTAAAGAACGTTGGGCAATGCTTTGAAATGCAGGTAAACCAAGTGGTAAATGCACACTTCCTCCTGTCCTGTAAAAATAAAAACTGAGGTCAACAATTGGATGAGTCAATCAGTGGTGGGATAAATAGCAATCGACAATGAGACAATCAACACGGTTGCTAATGGAACAGACCCATACATTGTACAGTAGTGTCAGGTGTGTTTGTGTAGGTCTTATGCCGACATTACACGACTCAATACTTTCGTCAAACTTATTGAATTCAAGAACAAAAGCGAATCAAAAATAGTTTGTTAAAAAACTGCAACTGTAGCTTCTATTAATTGATGCTTTTTTGTCCTTGAATTCAATAAGTTTGACGAAAGTATTGAATCGTTTAATGTGGGTAGGCCCCTATTACAAATATGGCAAATAATGTGGACATGTAAGCCCTAATTTATTTTTATTTATTTAAAAATTAAAATAAATGTTGAAACCTTGGACAATTATTTCAAACATGCAAATAGACTTAATTTAGTAATTAGGTCAGAAAAAATATTTCCTAGCCCAAAAACAATAAAAACATTTATTATTATTAAGACTAATCCTTGTGACTTTATATGAAACATGCCATTTCAACGTCTGATTGGCACGATGTAAAGTTCATGGTTTACTCAGGTAACAATTTTCATCTTTGGTGACAATGACTAGGGCCTAGGCCTAGGTAGGCCTTAATGCAACTAAAACATACGAATAAACCTTGTGAGTGTGTAAATGTTTGCACGTGTTCCCTAGGCTTAATTTGATTTTACGTATGACTTTAGGTGAGCCCGACAATAGGGTACCTACGAAAAAGGGCTGAGTCGTGTAGGCCTAAACGTTTAAACGCCCGCGCGAAAATATAAGTGTACAAATATTCATACACATTTAACCGTCATCCTATACTCTCCCGACCAATCCCCCTCCCCAAAAACCCAAACTCGCAGATTTTTCCGATGAGGCGAGTTCAGGGACCGGGCGACGAGCAACAAGGCATTGCTTAGTGTGTGGGGTCCAAATAACTGTAGACAGTTGGACAATTTCATGGTGAGTGATAAGATGCCCCCCCCCCACGCACCACACCGCGTACACGTAACACGACCAACCCAAACGCGCAAATTTTTCCCTGTCCCCCTCCCTTGTTTTTGACCCAAAAGAACAAAGCACGCATTGGTTAATGCACACAAGATGGAATCTCCCCTCAACCCCCTCCCCCACGAATGGATGACATACTATTCAAGGTCGGACTATTGGGGTGAGGGGGAGGGGGCGGCGAGTTTGAGCCAGACCAGACGACGAGACATAGTTTGTTGTGTGGAATCAAAATAGTGGTCCTGGACAGTTGGGACATAGGCTAAAAGATCTGTGCTATTTCGTTGACTATTTTTGTGAAAATTAGAACTTGATTCTTTTGTTTTGTGAACTGGACAGGTGTTACGTTTAAACGCGAAAATTTAGGGATACTAAACGTTTACAAAATTAAACGCATTCTCCCAGCCCTACTACGAACAACACCAAAACACAACAATGAAACAAATGAATTGAATCGATGGACAAACAATAAGCTGTCAAAGTAATAGCTTTGCGAATAATGGGGGAAAAACAATTAGTATTAACGATAGTAACTGCTCGCCAGTTAAAATTTATGTTCAATGATGGCAACAACGATCTGAAAGTTTGTAAAAGTTTTGAACATTTGAATTTTCTACCTTCAGAACATTTTATTTTTTGAAGGCTTGTTGTTTGTCCATCAGTTCAATTCATTTGTTTCATTGTTGTATTGTGGTGTTGTTCATACACTACCTGGACAAAAAAAAAAGTTGTATTGTAGGCCTAGGCCTATAGGGCGCTTACGTTACCTTATCCGAGAAACTCATTAGATCGATCTCCGAGAGATAGAGAAAGCTAATGGTAGGCTAGGCCTACTGATCGCATAAACGTAAATGCTATAGGCAAACGTAAACGTAGACTAACAGCTAAACGTAATAGGGTCAAACAGCCAATAGCCGGACGCCTTAAGCACTTTCACATGTTCGCACAGCTGTCAAAAGTGTAAAATGGCGTCTATGAGCTCAAGGTTAAGTTTTTCTAGTAGGTAGCACGCTATTGGTCAGTTGTAGCAAGTTTCAGCCAATCACGCACCTCCTTTCATATTCATAAGTGAATTTCAGTCGAAAAATAAAAACCTCGGAGTAACCGGACACCTCTTCCAATAGCCGGACACTTATATTTCATTAACCGAACATGCTTATTTTAATGAAAAAACGACGTTTTAAATATTAAAAAGCTATTTTATGGCAAGCTAATGCAATTTGGGTTACAATAAAATGAAAAGAAATACATTTTTCTTTGCAGTTACCCCACAACGAGTTTTTCCCTGGAAGCCTAAATTTTCGACGAGGTGTCCGGTTATTGGAGGGTGTTCGGCTATTGGCTGGTTGACCCTAGGCTAGCCAGACCTAACCTAGGCCTAGGCCTAGGCTCTACGTTTACATGCCTCTAGGCCTAGGGCATGGATGGAGCAGGGAAAAATAAAGTCCGATTTATGGGGGCCCTAAGCTTGAGTGTACATAGGCCTATTGTGTATTTATAATGTTATATGTAGACTGTATGTAAACGGGTTTATTCTTAAGTTCCTGACAATGCCCATGTTGTTACTATGTAATCTATGGCTGCAAATAAATACAATAGGCCTACAATACAATCCAGACCAAAAGAGAAAAAGGGGAGGAGGATAGGGCCTAGGCCTATGGGAAATTGAGAAGAAAATTAAAAATGGATGGTGACGATGAAGATGGAGAAGAAAGGAGGGTAGATGGAATGAAGAAAGAACGAGGGAGCAAATTCCTGCCACCAGCCAAAGAGGGTCAATAGCTGACGAAGGAACAACAACAGCCTAGGCCCCAGGTAGGCCCTTAACTTACCTCCATCCCATGCGTATTGTATTGAATGATTTCATATTTTACCAATACAGCAATCAATAAGGCCTCGATCTAGGCTACTACAAAATACGAAACCTAGGCCTATTCAAATTCGAAATCGTCAACATCACAATCTTATACCTAAATTAAATGTCAAGTACGAAGATACTAGAATAGCCCTACAACAAAGTTTTTATATTATAATCTTTGAATAAAATGTTGGGCTCTGTTTGTTTAACTGCCCCAATGATCTAAGGTTACAAAGGCCTATTCACCGCTGAAAATCGCCGACCGAAGTGGTGTGGGTGTACCTAACCTAACTTTCTGAATTTCTGTTTCCTAATTTGCATGCAGGTCTACCAACACTCGAAAAATGAAAACACATGTTTTCGTAAGTTTGGTCTACTGGCTGTCAAATCTTCGTTGTGTTTATTGTTACATCTTACATATTTCAGCCCAATACTCGTTGTTTCAGCCGGTGAAAATTTAATAAGCTACACTTGTTGTGTGAGCTTAATCATGAATTGTATTTTAGTATTCGATCAGTTAAATGATATTTTATTTACAAAGTATAATAAGAACTTTTTACATCATGTTGGAAAGTTGGGTCGTGCTCAGGGACTAATTCCAGAGGAACAGGTTAGTCAACGTATTATATGTAGGCTAGGCTAGGCCTACAACACAACCTAAAAAAAACCTAGTCAACAGCTAGGCCTAGGCTAGTGCCTATCAAAAATAGGCTAAGGCTAGACAATCACCTAGGCCAAGGATGCAAAAGGGACTAGGTCTAGGCCTAAGCCTTGGCATTTCATTCACAAACATATCTAGGGTTGCCAACTATTGAATATGAAAATACGGGAATTTTTAAATTTAGGTGAAATGTAGAGGGATTGATTGATTGATTAATGTCTTTATTGATGGCGGGATTAATGCCTGGAGAGGGAAGGAAATGTACCAGTTGCCGAAGGCCAAATCGCCGCAGGCGCAAAAAAGGGTTTTCCTATAATAGACGTTAGGTCCCAGAAAATGAGTTTAGGGATATTATATTAAAGGTCGGTGCACAATTGCCCGGTAACGATAACTGTAACTATAACGATAACGATAAAACGGTAACCGGAAGGCATTCGATGCACAATTGCCCGTTAAGCAGACGCTCGGCTATTTGCTAATACTTTTAACAGGCCGTGGACGCTTGATTCTGATTGGTCCCGGTAACGTACAGACGGGAACGGTAACGTTAAGTTAAAACTTGGCGAACTTCCCGTTCCCGTTACCGGGCCCGGTAACGGGAAGCTCTAATTGTGCATCGTATCGTAGTTTAACATGGAGTCGAAGTTTATTACCGTTATCGTTATCGTTACAGTTATCGTTACCGGGCGATTGTGCACCGACCTTAACTTTGCAGGTGTAATTTTCTCATTCAATTAATGTTTAATTTGGGAGGGTAAACTGAATTAGTATGTATCGATTAAGCTGGTTACCTTCTACATTTTCTCAAGCTATTTTGCATCATGTAGAAGCTTTATATCCCGTTTTAAACAATTATATAATTTTTGACACGAAAGAGAATAAATACCAACAACTTGTAACTCAGCTGGTTGATCTGTTTCTATTGTCTAACCATTGTATGTACCATAAATAATTGAATAATTGTCTCAACATTAGACTAAGTTCAAAATGCTCAAATGCTGAAAACTGTGTAATGTTAGTAAGTGGAAGTTTACGAAATGTGTGTTTTAAAACAAATTGTGAAAATACGGGAAAACTGATTCCCGTGTAGAGTTGATACGGGAAGCGGGAAATCACAGTGGAAAACGGGATTTCCCGGGAAATACGGGAGAGTTGGCAACCCTAAACATATCACTCAAATAATTATTTCCCTCGTCATCAAGGAAAACATTTTCCCTTTAGCCAGTTCAGTAGAAGAGTTTTAGGGAGAGTTGCTGGAGGTCCGTTCATAAAACCCCCCTCCCCTCTCTCACCCTGTTGGTCGATGCACAATAGCCCGGGAAGGAGCTCCGGTAACAGTAACGGGAAAGTTCGCTATAATTTAACATTGCCCGGTAACGTTAACGCTAACGGGAAGCTCCTTCCCGGGCTATTGTGCACCGACCATATACCATAGGCCTAGGCTAGGTCTTACAGTTGATCATTTCTCCAGCCACAAGCAAAAATTTTATTCTCACTGCTGCAGTCAGTATTTTCTTGTTTTGCTGCTAGCCTAGGCCTATCTATTTGCGAAATAATGTAGGCTACTTCTATTATAATTTATTATGTTATTAAATAGGCCTATTGCTATTTATAAATAATGAATAGAGGTTGGCAGAAAAGAGCACAGCTCCAAACACAAGAGATTTGTCCCCCTGTCCTGTTTGAGCCTGCTAGATGTAGGCCTAGCAGAAATAGCAGCGCATTGCAAACCAGATGTCGGAGGAGAGAGCAGAAATAGCAGCTGATCTCTGAAAGACTGGTGAACACCCTAAATCGGTATCGACTGGAATTCCACACTGCAAATTAAACTGCATGAACAAAGATAGGTCAACATAATAGGGTTCCCAACCGTCCCGGTTTCGCCGGGACAGACCAGGAATTAAAGATCTTGTCCTGGTTGAAATTAAACTTATTCCGGGACGGCAAATGTCCCGGAATTACATGAAAGTGTCTTGCTTCTGCCGCGACCCCGCGCTGCCCGAAACGTGAGCTCGAAACGAGCAGTGAGAATGGATAATAAATTAATGTGAGCATAGTTTCCAAAGTTGACTTTTCAAATGCACTATGTTTCAATGAAAATAGGTATAAAGTATAGCTATACCCTATTAATATTGTTATAGCAACACAATAATTAATAAAATAACAATCTCAGACAGGCACGTGAACTCCTAATTTCTAATTAACGGTGAAAGATTTTTGTTCAAAAGGAGAATTCTTGTTTTCTCGTCAAGCAGTAAAAACATGTTTTTAGAACCTAAATCATGAAAAAAGGTCCAAAAAAATTGCGCCTTCAGGCTTTCGGCAGTATCACATGAGCCATTCCCTTTTCATGTGCTATTTCTCCCGGAATGTTATTTTGCAGAGTTGGGAACCCTACAACATAATGATACATTATTCCATGCTAGGCCTAGTGAAACAAATGGAAGTGATGTTCACAAAATAACATCTAGAAATTATCATAAAGAAACTTACCGAACAATACATACACGTAATTTCCATCTACGATAATACGTTCTTGATTTTAATCGTCGCGTCAATTCAATTACCCAACATTTTTGGGCTGCTTATCTTGCTTAGGCATCAGGCAGTAAGCAGCCATGCACTGCTCTCTCTGCCTTGTAGGAGCTGCTTGTTTTACAGTCAAATGTCGAGAGAGCAGCTCTGCGAGACAGGGGAACAAGCACTTTGCTGCTAGTGGCTGCTCTCTGTGCTTTATAGCAGACTAGCAGGACAGGGTGAACAGACCTATCGAGTGACTGCCAATGTCAGTCCATAATTGCAAATATATAGTGGCAAATCATTCATTTCTGTTTCTCTTCGTTGTGTTCATAACTCTACTTTGAACAACAGTCAATGCAGGCTTAGTTCAGCGCTACTTGTTTTGCATGTTGAAGAAAACATTCCCACTCCTCCCCGTCCAACAAACAAACAGGCGTCAAAGCTACCGGTGAATTTCAGCTGTGGGCTTTTGAATTAAAAACAGCAATGTGGTGGTATTTACTATTTAAATGAGGATTCATCTTGGTTAGATAGTTTCACATTGTTACTTAGTAGTGTTATGTATTTATTGAGCCATTAAATAAATTACTGTTTACTTGATTCCAGGATGGTGATGACATAGGGTCGAATGTCATCATACAGCTATTCTCCCCCATAGTAACATCTCAGCGTATCATGAGCTGCCAGTTCGGAAACTCATACACTTCTGTACAATGTCAAGATGGAACAAACATGGTTTTTGATGAGGTACAAACTACAAATTTTGTATCACAAGTTGTAAGAACATGACTGTATGGATAGTACAAACACGCTGTAGGCCTATGAAACAAAATTCGTTTTATCGGATTTCGTTTAAATTAAATTTGTTGTCTCAAACATATAGGTCTATAGAGTAAATCTTATGGAGCCATGGCTCAAGAACTTGGTGAGACCACATTAGGTATTTGCATTTATGTAGCCTATTTATGTGTTTATTTATTTATTTGTTAAGCCTTCTGCCTTCATTAGTCCTAAGACACTCATGTGCACGTCCCAGGGACATGCGAGTATGCATGTCCATTGTATGGATACAGATCTCTATACAACTGATATTTTCCTAGCTGGGCAATTGCATATGACAATGATTCCTTAATACCGGTACTGTTTTATTTTGTTACCCTCTTTTCCAGTACATGGGCTACTTGTTTGTTCATATTGGAATAAGAGACATTGTTTGGTTAAAACAAATACTTGGAATATGTATTTCTATTGTGAAGCACATATGTGGACCAGATGTATCTTTGTAAGTGATATTCACAAATAATTTTTTACATATTAAAAAACATTTTTGGTGCTGTTTTATTATTATTAATCATGTTTTATGTCCATAATTGAAAGATTGAAGAAAAAGAAAAGCTATCACATCCTACTGTCTCGTTTGCTTGATACATGGATACGCCTACAAGATTCAGATCAAGCTGTACTCGTCGAGGCCGTAGAACAGCTCATGGTGAACTCGGACTTAAGTGCAACTACAATGAAAGCACTTCAAGATGCCACTGAGAAACTTAAGTCACAGACTGACTTCTCCCATGTCCATGCTTTGGTTCTTGTTCAAAATAAATTTCTCTCTTTGTATTCTAGGTAAGTCCACATACTAGACTAGAGTATATATGCCTTATGGAGTAGGAAATGGTAAAACGTTGGATAAAATGATACCAGTACATACACAGGAATACAAGCTAGGTGATAGCCTTCAAGGAGTGGATAGGGGACAGTGCAACCAAATTGTTCACTTGTTGATACCTACCTAATTCGTAATTATTAATTATCCACATGTACCGGGCAATGTGTACCTATTATCATACCAGTATTTTTACAAACAATAGAATCACTAGTACGTATACATTTCGTAGTTACTTTTTTAAAGTAGGCTAACACTTTTGAAAAATGTACAAATTGCATTTCAATCAGATCAGTCCTTCCTTGATTTTTTTTCTTGTTTTTGTTCATTTAGACTGGAGGAGATCTTCAACTTGACTATGTCATGATATGTAAATTGCTTAATAATTAATTGTAGTAGGGTGGAACCCGTGTGTCTTTTCTGATGGCCTACATTTATTTAGAACTCGTCAATTGGGTGCATGGTAAAATCTTAACTTCGACCCCTGGTTATTTTAAAATTGTTAGTTAAGATAGATTAGTTAGTGAACGAAAAGTAAAAAGTAATTTCTCATTCTTTCTTTTTCAGTCGTAATGCCCAAGATCTGTCACCTGCAGACATGATCTTTCTTAGTCTTTTGTGTGAAAGTTTACAAGGGATTCAATCTGAGACTGCCTGTGAAGGATCACAGAGTGAAGGTGCTGGTGAATCCAGTGATGAATTCTACAGTCCGCCAGATAGTCCCGACAGGAGTCCGGGACACACTCCCCGAGAGGGCTTCAAACAGTCGGAGCTAAACTGTATTGTCACGGAGAAATTATGTAACACTGCAGATGGAATAAATAGTCTAGTCGTTTTGCTTATGGGCACCAGCGAAGCTTCTTACAATCCACATGCTGTGCATATTTGTGTCCTGGAAGACGGAGTATTCTTATTACTCATCATTGAGGTATGTAAATTAAATAACAAATTGTCTATAAAGTGTAAACTTATTTAAAATTAAATTAGTACTGTAAACTCCTTTACAATATGATCCGGATACTTATTAGAATACAAGTAGGCCTAGGCGTACCATACATTGATGTCTGGAAAAAATCATTTGATTCAAAGAAAAAATGATTAGGAAAATACGTATTTTCAAAATACGTTTGTGATTACCTACAAAGACGTATTATATTTTTGTGTGTTCCATAATTTGACCTAAGTGTCCTAAGTTATTTTATTTGGCATGTCAATTATCTTGGTGCACCCATATAGATTTGTATATCAATGTATCATGTATGTACTTAATAATTAATGCTTTTCCAGACGGGAACTTCACTGATTGCATTGGGCTTGTCGGAAGCACTCGATGCTTTAAATGCTATTCAAAATGTTCAGCTTCAAAAAGATCTAGAAGGAGTGAAACGTGGGTTTGAAAATCTAGATGCTGGAATTAAAAAATTATTTGATGGCCTGAAAAAACATCGGAACAACCTAAAACCAGCAGCTGAGAGGTGTCACAAAAAATTGCAAAGCAAATGGGAGTTCATTCGCAAGAAGTACATAGAGTTCATGAAAACTCTAGAATTGGATTGTATAGTAAGGATAGAGTCCAGTACATCAGGATTTGTAGACTCCCTGAGGGAGTTGCTGGGAATTATCTGTCTGGAAACAAACGTACTGGTGCACGGTAGAGAAGTTGTCATCTCGATTGTGGCAACTGTTAAAGCCAAGCTTGCCGACTTCAGTGACTTCCTTAAAGTCAAAGCAATGCGGAACTTCACTCTTGGATCATATCCTTTGAATTCACAAATAACAACCTTTGGTAAATCTGATTTGTTAAACATTAAATTAGTGATCTTTCCCCTTCAATCACAGTATCTATGCGTATGTGTATAATCTATAAATCTACATTGTATCGACTAATCACTATCATTGCACATCACTACTATATTCACAGATAACAAATTAACTATGTGCTATATGTTTACAGAAAAACAAAAGTTGAGTATCGTATCACCTCCGCGTATAGTTCTCTTTCCGTGTTGAGAGTGGCCGCCATCATACTGATACTTTCAACCCAATAGTCTTAATAGCAAAAGCTTTACTTTCCTGGCCAATTTAGAGGTTGGCATAGGAATACCAAGAAATGTGTCAAGAGTTGACAAACATATTTTGGCTGTCACTGACCTTTGTCTCAATTTGAACAAAATGACTACCGTACATTCCTAACTGCATACATTATGAACTGTGTAGACTGTAGATAGTCTGGCTATTCTTGTGATTACCCTTTTCTGCCAACTTACAGTACTGAACATAATCTTTCACACCACTCAGTTAAACACCAGCTCTCAACTCAGAAAGAGAAAGCTACATATACATAATATAGATTTATTTTGTAAATAAATTGAGTGAGTTAACACCACCACCATTGAGTTTGTTAACAAACTCAATGGTAGTACCACAGAATCCCTTATCCATGGTAGTACTATACATAATGTAGGGCCTAGATTTTTTTTGTAATGTAGTAGGCCCTACTCATTTTGTATTTCTTATCCACTCTATTTTGCATCCAATAATTTTTGCTTGATTACTTATAATTTTAAATTTTTGGTCCAAGAAATTTAACAAAGTGTGTGTGCACTACATTGAGATAATTAGGCCTGCAATAAACTTCAAAGCTTTATCTATCTTTTAAATTCCTTAATAAGAACACTAGGGCGTCGCTAACCATCAACAAATATTTGGAAGAATTTCCGGGCTTGGTCCATTTCCTGTACATCAATCGATCTAGCCACCGTATTACTGCTCCCAGTCTGGACTTTACTTCAGAAGAAACAAACTCGCTAACAAAAAAGAAGATCTGGTCAATGGTAGACTTCAGCAAAGAACACCTGCGAGACGGCCACTTGGCTCTCATGTGGAAGGATACAACATTCAATTATGCTTATTTTTTATGGTTTGAAGACTCATTGGTAAGTTTATCCACCTTGTAGAGGCTAATTATTATCCTCAAACTTTTAAAACTTATTTCTGTCCCCCTAAGAAAATCACAGCAATGGCACATGAAGCAAAAACAAAGCATTTGCTAATGTTATCAACTGGCTTAATCAGCCTCTTATCACACTTTCCAAATACGTGGTCCAGGTAGGACCTGTAATGTAAATTATTATGCCATTAGTAACTAAGGCCCGGTAATATGACGGCCCGCTAACTTGTTTTCTCCACGAAAACAACGCTCCAGATTAGTGGTCATCATGAAGAAGACAAGTTAGCCTTGAACTAAATATGTACGTACTTAGCGGGCCGTTATAATACCGGGCCTAAGTAGAATTGCTCTTTAAATTACCAATCCTGTGAAATATTTTATCAGCACTTAATATTTGTAATGTCATAGCAGATGTGAGGAAATGCAAATTTTTATTTTTATTGTACTGTACATTGCTTTTCAGGGTTCACCACTGAAAGTCAAAGTATTTCCTACTGCAGCATTAAAGAACTTCCCAATGCCTGGTATAATGTGTGGTGACTTCTATCGGTAAGTTCTGGCTATGTTGTATTAGAATGAGTTTGTAATTAAAATTTGTTTTGTTTTCATATTTTACTCTCAAGTTTAGTAGATAAATACATCTTTTTAGATGTGCCCTGTGTATGTGCTGCCCTTAAGTTGTATATCGACTCCCTGCCCCATCATATGAGTAGGCCAGAAAAGCAAGACATTTTATATGGAATAGTTAGACAAAAGAATGGCTGAAAAAGCCATGGCATAAAAAGAAAAAAAGATACAGTATATTAGTATAACAACACATTTTTCTCCAGGAAACTGGTTGAGATCTGTTTTCCGAAGATGTCGCTGAGCAAAGTAAATTGCTATGAACTGTATTGTATTCATTTGGGACTCGCTACATCCTCCTGTGTATTGGAACATTCAAGAAGATTGGCTGCAACAATATATGAAGTAACGGGTATCCCAAACAATCCTATCGACTTACTGTGAAAACGTAAACAAGATGTATGTACAAGATACCTTGGAATGTTTTAACACAAAGTATTACTGTATGCGCAGTTTTTCACAAATCCAGTTTTGTATTATGCATATTATCTTCTTACCACACATTCCATTCAATTTACTTTCAATTTACTTTCATTATGAGTTTTTTTCTCTTGTTTTGTGTTTATATATAACTATATGTACAACCCTATATATGTACATGTAGGCCTAGGTCTAGTATTGTTTCAGTTGTACCTAATTCTGTGTTCAGATTTATAAATAATTGTTTTTCTTTTTTCTTTAATGTATTTGTGTTTCATTATTGTATACAAGTAGTCAGTCAGGTATTATTGTAATTATGAATAATTACATTACTCTTGCACATGAAAGAGATATATATATATTTTGCATTCCACCGTGTGTTAGTGTGTTAGCACATACAGCACTATATGTGGCCAAATTTTGCAATTTATTGGTGAAGATTGCATTCCGCGGTTGAAAATAGTGCCGGATAATCGGATATTATTGTGAAATATCTTGTTTTTGTATTTTGTTTGTTTGTTTTTTCTTGTTGTGTTTTTTTTATTTTGTTTTGTTGTTTTGTATTTGTTTTTTATTGTCTTGTTTTGTTTGTGTTTGTTGTGTGTTCGTTGTTGTTTGCTTTTTAAGATGGACTGATGGGATTCATAATCTGCCCAAAATTTTTAAAAGCCGAAATTTAATTAAACAATTTTAAAAATTTGCCATTATCGACGTGGGAAGAACAATGCTGCTTCATCGGAAAGCTGCATGACATTGCCACTTTGAGCGCTTCATTCGTTTTCACTGGCGCAGTGGCCAAATTTTGTGCCTATTTGTGGATCAGTGTACATATTTTACAAAATGTACCAAGTAGGCCTACTAGTATATTAATCTCGGTAACTAAGTAATCTTTCATTTGCTTTGCATTAACATGTTTTCGTTATTATTATTATTATTATTAGTGATGACATGAGAGTCCAAAAATTTCGTACCAGTTCCTCTGCTCCGGAACCGGTTCCGGAGCGGAGGAAAAATTGGCACCAATGATTTTAATTTTTTTCGTTTTTTTTTTTTTTTTTAAGTTACAATTTACAATCAGCAGGTCAAAAGTGCCCTTTAAATTCTTCAAAGATCAAACAATGCGCGCGTCCTTCAACACGGGTTGCCTATTGTGCGATCTGTAGTGGGATGGGCTTAGTTTAGCTGACTGTGAGTGAGAAAAGAAGAAGGTGCAGACAACTTCACGCTGCAGTCGCTTTGAGAAGGGCGGTATACCACCCGCCCGCAACCAGTTGGCCGCCCGCTTCGGGTTTCATCCAAGTAAAACCTGTTTGGGAGGAAAGATAGCTACTTTTACCGGCATTTCTGAACGCAAAATTTATTTTTAATCTCGAATACTCTTTATTGACAATTTCACGTATGGTAATACGTCAAGACTGCTTTATAAAACTTATGCTTCCCAAGAAATTAAGCAAAAATATAGTATAGATTAGATAGGGATTTTTTTTTATTTTATATCTCGTTCTTACTTAATATGTAATTCTTTCCACTTTAGTTCTTAATTGTAGAGCTACAATTTACTTAATCATATGCCCGGGAAATCCCGGACATGTGCTCTTCTTTATAATTGAAAAATGTCCTACAGGAATTTCGCAAAAATAGTGGAATGTCCGGAATTCCGAAAAAAGAAATTGTATAAAAAGAAAAACCTTCTATAGAGCACTCAAAATAGACTAGACGCATTCTGGTGGCAAGAAAGTAAACTTCTATTAGGAGTGGTCTAGCTGTCAATTTTCATTGTTGTTTTATTGTTATTATTCATCAATGGCGCTGAAAGGAGGTTGCTTAGCAGCGCTATCTATGTTAGTTTTGAGTCCTCTATAGCATTTTAATTCATAGAAATCGAAAAAAAAAATCAAATGGTAAATGCTAAATGGTGGCTGAAGAGTGAGGACATCCATACAGTGTAAATATAGAGAAATGTAGGCACAATGTGTAACAGAACAGTGTAATTGACATTTAATTTAAATTGTAAATATTATTCAATGTTCATAGTGATTATTAGTTTTTAAATGTTTCATACAAAATACATAATTCAAACACGCAGGTGGCTGCTTTGACCAACCTCTGAATGGCAGATACCGTCAATTATTACTAGGGATGTCAAACGATTAAATTATTATAATCGATAATCGAATTCACTTTCACCTCCATAATCGATTATTAATCGATTTTAATCGTTTTGTTAAATGTCGGTATAGTAGCAAGTTTCTTCCAAACTTCGGTCTGGTTTCGGTTAGTTTGAATTGCCCGCGCAAGCCACGAGTTCGCAATTCGACTTCTTTTCGACTATCGATATATTTTACGTCACGGAGTATTTTTGTTATGTTCTGTCCAAGATTTCGACGATAATTTCTGTCCTAGTTAGGCCTGAAGGGCTATAGTTATTCACTTCCCGTTTTTTTTGAACCAATAAGTAATTAAGTATGCTGATTATGCGTCGTAATATTATTATTTTCATGTGCAGCGTAATTAAAATTTACGTGATGTGAACTAAAAATCGTAGCGACTTTTCTAACCTTACTTCTCTTGTTATTTGTGAACAAACATAACAACTCGTATTTTTATAGATCGTAGGCGTCGAATGCTGGGTCTAGGGTAGGCGACTAGACACAGCTATTCAAAATATGACTGGAAATTCGGCTCAAATTATGACGCAAAGTTATGCTGTTGCTGTTTTTAGCCCTAGGTTAGGCCTACTGTAAATGAAACTGAGCAATAGCGATGCTAGCGCTAGCGCTCGCGCTCGAATAGGCGGCAGATCTTGAGAACTAAATTTAAAAAAGCGCGAAAATTTAAAATCGATTTTTTTTTAAATAATCGTTTTCGATTGATAATCGATTAATCGAATCGATTTAATCGTAATCGTTGACATCCCTAATTATTACTGTGAAATGCGTTTTAAGCCCTTCCCCAAATAATCAGAGATAAAAAAAAATCTGCCCATCCATTCTCCACGTCTGCTTACTTACCGTAATTTTTGTCCTACATTGAATTTCCGTATATATGATAACCATAAAATAGTGTAAATCTAAATGTGAATCTTATGCAGTTTGGCAACCTGAAAACATTGGAAAATATAAAAACAAATGCTTACTTTTATATACATTAATTATTTTACCATCAGATTGCCTTACCATTCAGGACCCTTATTCTATAATTATCCCGCTATGGAAGCGGGCCGCTTTGGGTCGAAAGCGGCCGATATGGAAACAATTGCCGTTCCACAACAATATAACTGCCTGAATAATTTCCAAAACTAGTGTTATTATTTCTCATTTGTTTCCATATTGGCCCGCATCCAAAGCGGGATAATTACAGAATAAGGGCCCAGGTATATTAAAAAGTAGAGAACTGTTGAAAGCCTATTGTAACAATTAAGTTATCTTCATATTATAATATTAATATTCTATTCTACTGATTACAGTATTGTATCAATCTGTTAACTGTTTTATTTTTTTCATTTTTTACAAAATAACCAATTAATTTATAATTGAGTTTGTGCTCCACTTGTCTAAAGAGTAGGCATGATAAATGTTAATGAAATTTCAAAAATTATAAAAGTAAAAATTGTAGAAATTAAATCTTGTGATCTGTAAATCTTGGATTGTAATTTGATCCAGCAGTATTTGAAATCCCAAAGCCATTATCCATTATGTTGCAAGATGACTACATAACTGAATTGAATGATTGCGGTCGTTTTTAAGAATTATTTGTTATCCGAGATAGTTGCCTTGATGGTTGCTGTGTTTGGATTCTTACATTACACTATTCAACATTTCTTGTGCATTGGTGTTTCTGATGGGATTTTGTTCCACACATTTATTATGGAGTTACCTTTATTATTTTATTTTTTTACTTTTGATTGTTTTTATCTGAATGTTTTCAACATATTTCCTTCACTATCTTTTACATGTCCAATATTTATTTTAATACTACGTTTGTAAATTTGTCTTGGATATTGATATTGTATATTTCTTTAATACTAAGCGTCCTTCATTATTATGGACTCAGTTCACTACACTGCCAACTGGCTGGGCGGTCTGGAATGCATCGCTGGGTGTTAATACTGGCACTGGCCGGTCAGATGAGTAGACGACCACCCCTCGCTGACATGAACACTTAAAACCTCCAAATACGTAACTTACTGTAGAAGAAAGTACTTATTTTCCACGGTAGAGGGAGGTGGCTGAATCAAGCTCGCATACGGTGGATTCTCAAATAATCAATGCTCGGTTCACTATTGACTATCCAAATAGTCTATTTTCTTGTCACCAGAATGCATTTAGACTTTTAATGAGGAGTTTGGCTGTCAATTGTTCATTGACTACGTATATCACAAAAGTTTAATGCCCATTGGATGACGGTGCCTTGGTTCGAATCAGTTGCAGTGTGGTATCCGCTCCGTATATCACGTCAATTCTGAAGCGCCCTCATCCAAGCCAACTACGAATTCAGTCACAGCACAGGCCATGACTGTGCGCGCATCGTGGACCCGCTTTGACGTGTATATCACTTAAATCAAAGCGAATCCTATCATCCAACTTGCTTGCCAATAATTGGAGTATTGAATCGGAGCGGCCTTGAGGTATATTCAACGTGTATGGGGAGGCATACAACAAACGACTACACTGCAGCGCTGCGAGCGTTCCGGCCACTGATCTCCGCCTGCTAGAATTAACCGAAACCCCATCGAGGAGGCAGTGCGCTACTTATTATTGTAAAATTATCCAAAGACTCCAAAGAAGTCAAATAGTTTTGCAAAGACTTAAGAATTCTTATTGTTAAAAATTGTGTGTATCCAATATTCAGTGACTGTTGGCCGGATCGCTCGCAACGCTCTCTGTGCACTTGTTAAGCCTCCCTATACCACACTCTGCAACTGATTGAAACCAAGGTGCCTTCATCCAATGTGCATTAAACTTCAGCGATATACGTAGTCAATGTTGTTTTATTGTTTAGGGATGTCAAACGATTAAATTATTATAATCGATAATCGAATTCACTTTCACCTCCATAATCGATTATTAATCGATTTTAATCGTTTTGTTAAATGTCGGTATAGTAGCAAGTTTCTTCCAAACTTCGGTCTGGTTTCGGTTAGTTTGAATTGCCCGCGCAAGCCACGAGTTCGCAATTCGACTTCTTTTCGACTATCGATATATTTTACGTCACGGAGTATTTTTGTTATGTTCTGTCCAAGATTTCGACGATAATTTCTTTCCTAGTTAGGCCTGGAGGGCTATAGTTATTCACTTCCCGTTTTTTTTTTAACCAATAAGTAATTAAGTATGCTGAATATGCGTCGTAATATTATTATTTTCATGTGCAGCGTAATTAAAATTTACGTGATGTGAACTAAAAATCGTAGCGACTTTTCTAACCTTACTTCTCTTGTTATTTGTGAACAAACATAACAACTCGTATTTTTATAGATCGTAGGCGTCGAATGCTGGGTCTAGGGTAGGCGACTAGACACAGCTATTCAAAATATGACTGGAAATTCGGCTCAAATTATGACGCAAAGTTATGCTGTTGCTGTTCTTAGGCCTAGGCCTAGGCCTACTGTAAATGAAACTGAGCAATAACGATGCTAGCGCTAGCGCTCGAATAGGCGGCAGATCTTGAGAACTAAATTTAAAAAAGCGCGAAAATTTAAAATCGATTTTTTTTTTTTAATAATCGATTAATCGTTTTCGATTAATAATCGATTAATCGAATCGATTTAATCGTAATCGTTGACATCCCATGCTTGGTCTACACGTACGTTGATTATCCTCGAAGAAGATAATCAACGGGGGACATGATTCCCGTGAACGTCCACACGGATCAATTTAACGACAATTGTGGCACCTAGAGGAAGAATTTCTAAATAGCTTTAACTTTGTTTATGTGTTGTTTGTTGTAACGTTTCTGTGTCTTGCGACACTTTTTTCTTTTTTTTTCATATTAAAATCAATAAATCCACGAAAATAATAAAGATGAAACACCGCGACTGAAACACTGCCACCTTTCGTCAAAGAAATGCCCATGTTTAGTTGGCAGCGCTTCAATTATTTGGGGGTCTTGAGGCAAATCATCTGCCTCGACAATGATTGGCGAAACTGCACGTCTACACGCGAAGATAATTGGAGACTCGAATGATTGGAGCGAATAATCCACGCGTGTAGACATAGCATTTTGTTACACATGAATAGCGCAAAAAAGGAGGTTACTTAGTAGCGCTATCTAGTTGTTAGCTTGAGTCTTGAATACAGTAAAATCGAGATTTGCTATGTATTATGATGTTTGGAGGTAGTCTGGGTAACTGTTACAAAATTATTAACATGATAGAAAGATAGGTCAAAAACTTTAATAGATACCATTTAATTTATTATACTAAGTATCAATTATGGTGAAGTAAAGACTATGAGCCAAAAACTGTTGTGATTCACACTAATCAAGGAGTCATTGTTTCAGATTGAGATCACTGACAAACAAACAATGCCCACACAATGGCACCCAAGTAAATAAATAGGAATATGTATCATATAAGATCAGGTAAATTACAAATACCAGGGATCATCATAATGGGAATCTAGCAAAAGGGACGACAGGGCCAAGTGGAAGGTGAAATCTTCAGTGGGACAGTGGGACCCCTTCTCTTTTCGTCACCTTTGACAACCAGCAGTCACTCTGGGCACATATAACGGATTGAAGTCTGGCTCTGGGCCTATTCTACCCTGGGCCGAGACGGATCATATCATATAAAATTGTGTTTCTGTCATCAATTCAGTTCATTAATTAGATTGTTTATTTTCAAAATGTCTGTTCAGTGGGCATTATTTCCCATCCCTATTGAGTGCGAATGACATCCTCAAACAAGGTAGAAATCTCCTCGCATCCTCCGTCGACACGTAGGTCCTGGGGGGTGAGTCTCGAATTCCACGTGGAAACACAACTTTCGACGTTTTGATTCCATGCATGGAATGGCAATTCCGAATTGTCGTCTCGAGTTTTGTTTCCGACTATCGGAAGCGTTCATCGAAACTCACCTAGGATTCCGTCACTAGCGGCTAGGACCAGAATGTCTCGGCTTTTTAGCCAATTAGAAGCTTCGTTATAAAGAGGGGCGTGGTTTCGAGCCAGTCATTTGAAATGGAACAAATGTATCATTGTCAAAATGGCAAGGTAATTACTTCGTCTTCGACGCCTTATTATTACGTTAATTATCATTCGTTATTTCTATACTTTGTTTTCAATATTAATATATATTTTAATATTATTAATATTGTAATATGTACTATTTTTGTTGTATTCAGTTATTCACTTCTAAATGGAGGTAGTAGTAGATAATAGTAAAATTCATACATTATATCAACATTCTTCAATTGAACAATTAGGTCTAGTATATTATTATAACATTATTTTTAAGACTTTAGACAATCAAAATCAATAATCATAACCTAAAATAAAGACAAAATGTAAGCCTGACTTTGCATTGTTCACATTACTTGTTTCCTATTGTTTTTTTGTTTTTTTAGTTTAGTTTAGTTTAGATTAGTTTAGTTTAGTCTAGTGTAATGGTAATCTGTCGATGTAAAGAGCGTAAGCTCATTCTGACAAATGAAGATTATCATTATTATTATTATTAATGCCGTTATTGCTGATACACGTATTATACATGTCAAAATGGCAACACAATACACTAGCATTAAGTTACATGTTATTTATTAAACAAAGCAGTTTATTAATTAGAGAATTATACTTTCGTAAAAAGGCCCAAGATACTAGGCATACAAAACATAATAGACAAAAACACGATTAAAAACCCGAAATTTCATTTTCAGGAAAAAATATTTAATTCTTGTTCATTATTAGTGCCAACACATTAGATTATAAGAGCGAAAAAAGAACGGACATGTCGGGAATCGAACCCGAGATTTTTGGGTGCTAGGCGCGGACGCACTCGCTGAGCCACGACTGCGGATGAAAATTTGCAATCTTAATTGTAAACTGACTTGGCCGTTTGTAGGCCTGGGGCCCCAGGCATATTAAAAATTAGAATTATTGCTTTTTAATAGTTTATTGTACTTCACTCATCCGTAACTTAATTTAATTAATCACTTTTGACCTAAATATACCTAGGTAAAACGATATTAAAGCCCTGCCATTCTTCGAAGCGTCCATTTTCCATGGAACACATGATGCTCTGACGTCACTTTCGTCTGTCGAATGTACTTCCGACAGCAAAATAGTAGAAGGAATCGAAATCATTTTCTTCAACGCGGAATAGGAATCGAAAGTACGTCGAGACTACCGATTGTCGAAAGTAAGCGTGGAAAGCAGTAATTCCACGTGAAAAAAGCGTCGAGACTCACCCCCCTGGTCACAATACAGCCTCATTTTTCACATGCCCTACCAACAAAGGCGACCTCATAGTGAAACATAAACCAAAGAGGGTACGAAAGGGTGACACCCTGCCCAGAAGCTCCCACCCATATCATAACATGGTTCAACATCTGGCCCATAAACCCCCCAACAAAGCCTTTCACAGCTAGTCAACAAAAATAACCTACCCAATAAAACGGCACAACACCCATACAACTGTACTACTAAAAACCTCAAATGCCTGCACTGCCGCACTTCAAACACCAGAGTCAGAGAATGAATGGGCACAGGCACAATGCAGTTAGGTAAGGCTCGACGACATAACATAACCTCAGCTTTAATCACTGTATGTTTCAACTCCAGTGTCATCAAGCCCCTAGCCCCTACCCCACTACAATGAAGGTAAACTAAGGAAATGGGAAGTGGCCCACTAAATGGCCACGAGCTTCGGGGAAACCACGCAACCTGAACTTGCACTCTTGTACTGGAGATAAAGCAGTCATTAAAGCCGGAGTTATGTGAAGCCGCATGTAGGGCCACTGTTTTATCATTGAGCCTCACTGTATTGTGCCTGTACCCATGAGGGTGTTGCCAGTGAGGTCCCTAGGTAGATGTATTCAGATGGGCAATGCAGGCATCTGAGCTGGTTTATAGGTTTTTGGTGGTACAGGTGTTGTGTTGCTTTATTGGGTAGGTTATTTTCATTGATTTTCATTGCTATAACTTTGTGAAGGTCTTGGTTGAGGACTTGGGGATTAGGACTTGCATTAGGTTTGTTTTTTTGTCCTGCATAGCCTGCACTGGTGCAAGCTTTCCGGCACCACCATGTTATTTTGTCTCCGTGCACGTTACACTGCTCGCGTTATTTTGTCCAGTGGACATTGCACTAGTGCAGCGGTGTAGCACCGGCTACCGAGCTGGTGTGGCAGTGCAGTGTAAGAAAATCTGGCAGCAACTTGAATTAACATGTGGTTGTTATTTTAAGTAGATAGATCGGCTGCTATTTACGTTTAGAATAATTATTTAGTTGAGATCTGATGTTATACATTTCAAACCATTGTGAAAGACTTATCAAATTTAAATATTATTTCACACATCAGCCATTGCTACACCGGAGTGTTTTTTTGTCTTCCTTCAGTGCAACCTGCATGCCTTCCACTATTGCGTATTTCCGGCCTGCACCGTGAAGCTGCACCGCAAGAAAGTGCAGGACAAAAAACAAACCTATTGACTTCAGGGTTCAACACAGTGAACTAAATTTATCTTTGTCCCCACCTAGTTCACCCTCTCACCGCCAACAGTCCTCAAAGTAAATAGTATGTCAGTTAACCTAGCTCCAATGAGTGAACTAGTCAAGTGAATATAGAAGTCGAAATGTTTTGTCATTATGTTTTGTTTTCAAATGGCTACCAGAACGACTAGGTAAGCTGTTGGCTCATCATTCTTTACCCAACCAAATCACAAAAGTATCTCAACGTAATTACTTAACTGTATTTATTCTCCATGAAAAGAATGCTTCATTATCACAAAAATTGTCTCTTCTGACATATCATACAAAAATACTGCACTTATGTTGTGAATAGCGATGGATGTTCACAGATATAATGTTATTACGCGTATAGCACTTTTTCACAACACAACTATATGGGAAGTCAATGGTTTTGGTTTGATTCAGGACCATTAGCATAATTAGCCTGTGGTCTGGTTCTGGTGACAGGTTTTCGACATGGAGGATCCACATCCTCTGGTGCACTACTTGGCTTCTTCAAAGCCTGAGCATAACCACTGCTTGCCATTGTCTGAGGAGCAGACTTAGGGCTAGGAGACTGGAACGGTTGCAGATTTGGAAAACTCTCGCTGGTTCCTTGGTTGGATCCTACACTGCCTCCTCTCGTTGTGATTCTTGAAGCACTTCGACCTCTTCTAGTTGGACCTTCACGAAAGGTCTTGGGAGTTTTGGGCTGACTCATTTCACGTTTCATTTCAGTAATGTACGCAAACGGGTCTGGGTCTGGTGGGGTACTGCAGCTTTCCACCTTCTCTTCTTTCTTAGTTTGACAGTCATTAAGTTCTCTCGCCGGCCAAGAGGTGGATGCATTCACACTAAATTTCTGATCTTCATCGTTTACTTTTGACTTTTCGATTCTGGAAGGGTTAATTCCTTGTTCAACATTAATATTGTCTTCTTGAAGTAGCTTGGGCAACAGAATTTCTGAAACAATAGTTACAATACCAGGTCAATGAATGAAACCATCTTACATAACAATTTACAATCATTGCGTAAAATGGGAACGTCAGACAATTGCTGTAAAGTTTTTGGCATCCCATAAAGAATTGAGTAGCCTGATTTAATTTTTATTTCAATTTTTAAGGTTATAAAGATGTTTTGACTTTAATCAAGTAATATTGAAGAGTTTTTACTTTTTAAATATCGTACTTAATAATAAATAGCTAACAGCTGTGCGATTGATTCATTAATTTGTTTAAATACGTACATTGGTGTACATTTTTCAGAAAGATTGGCCAGACGTTTTCCATTTCCGACCCACATTTCAACACAGACATACCCAGCTTAACCTACACTTGTCTATGCCACGACCTGTCGCCGAGCTTGATAACGCTGAAACAGTGTCTCGCAACATCTCGAGCCACGATGGGGACGCGGGGCACTCGGCCACAAACACACTCAAACACAAAACTAGCCCCCCCCCCCCCTCCCTCATCTCAAAACCTTACACATTTTGTATTTGTATTATCAAGATACAATACTTCATTTTGTGGTGATATTTTAATTGAAAAAGAAGCATTTTGAACAGCTGTTGTATGTAGACCTTGAGCCCTTTAAAATAAAACAAATAACTTTTGTATTTATTGTCGTTAACCCTGAGCTTCGCATTAATGAACATACCGTTACGAACTGGACCAATTTCTTGTTTGAGTGCATCCACCTCTTTTTCTAACTGCAGTATTTTCTCTTCCGAGATGGACACATCATCGATTAGTTTTCTTAGGTATTCTTGAAGATCGCTCTGTATGTGGCATACTAAGTTTGCATCTGACTTGTCAACAGCATCACTATTGGCCCTGAAAACAGTTAAGATGTTTTTTATATTGTGGAATGTCCATGTAGACACAGCTAATTGTCAAAATGGTGTGTGCAAAAAATACTTACTCCAAAGCTGTTTTGACAATTCTTTCAAATGAACTTGACAGGCTGGTTGTACTTGGATTTAGTTTGTAATCAGATGAATGTGTCTCGCCCAAATTGTGAACTTGCATAGGTATTGCTTCAAATGATCTGAAACAATTGTAACAACATACTATAACATAAATAGTGATGGGAATTTTCATGAAAACTTTTTTGGTTGAAAATTTTCACGAAAATTTTCGTGAAAATTTTCAAACTGTTGAAAATTTTCAAAAAAAAAAAAAAATGCAATCAATTGTTTGATTAGATGTAAGTGGTTTATGTATCACGAAACTAGGTGTAACATGTAACAACATGTGTAACATTCAAAACAAATTGTTGCTTTCTCATACCCAAGGTTAAAAAAACGTTACAACCCTAACGGTGCCCGAAATAAAACATGAGCCCACTGATTATAAGGTTTTTATTTTGTAAAACAGTACGGTGTAGTTTGTATAAGCGGTAACCACTAGCAAGTGGTTGAAGGCAAGGCCAGGTACACGCTTAAAAGAATAAATTAAGTTACCAAAATACAAGTTAATAACTAGGCCTATGTTTAACACAAGTTCTTGAACAGACAAATCTTCAGAAAATGTGTATACCTCCCAGCGATCAACTGCTGGTTGATTGCCTTAAAACTTAGTGTTGATGTTTCTGCATTGAAAGGGAAAAGTAACGAATCAACAGGCCTTGGTCGTTTTTTCATGAATTTTACTACACTATCATCAATTGTTATTAAACTTTCTACTAAGCAAATGAAGTGTTTGATAGTTTTTTTTGTTGCCATCTTTACAACCACATAATTGGCTTAAACCTATTTGAATGTTCTATGCTTACAAAATATAAACAAAACCAAATATTGAAAATTTTCAATGAAAATTTTCAAGCCCCGTTGAAAATTTCCGGAAAATTTTCAGTGAATAGAAAATTTTCAATTGAAAATTTTCAATGTTCCATCACTAAACATAAATAAGCCTATCGGTATGCAGATTGTTCCGTTTCGATTTAATTAGAGCCTAAAATGAAATAGCGGTGGAAAAAAAACACACAGATTGTGCTAAGTAATACATTAAATGCTCAAAGTGTAAATAAAAAGGTGATTGGATCGTGACTAGTAGTCCCTTGCAAAACACTCCAAAAAGGTATAAAATTTCAAATAAAATTTCAAATTTTATACCTTTTTGGAACGTTTTTTCTTTATCCCAAATTTAAAATTTGGGATAAAGGTTTTAATAAAGGTTTTAATAACCATACATTCATTGTAATATGCCGTTTTTAAGGTGCACCCACACACCTTAACTTTTTTGACAGATAGTAAGCTACTCTGGGTGGTACTACTAGGGGTGGGATAAATCATTTAATAGCCTTAAAGTTTCAACTGTGAAATTAAATGCCATTATTATAAGTAGGGTAGTGATGGTTAACAAAAAAGAAAGAAAATTCAAGTTGTTCCGATGTTCATTCTTTCTAAAATATGTCCGAGTCATAAAAAGAGGGTAGGCCTAGACTATAATTGATTGTTGCTTAAACACCAATAAGTTTATTGGGGAGGGGGAGCCAGTATTACCAGACATAATTGAGCGCGAGCTTTCGTGCTGACACAATCAACATTCAATAAATGGGTGGGAAAGAGGAAATAAAACAATAATACAATTTGTGTTTGAATTTCCAATAAAATCTTTGAACGTTTAATTAGCCACAGGCATTTAAACGTATAATTATCCCAGCCCTAGTAACTATGAGTCAAAATTTAAAATGAATCTATCAAAAGTCGAAAATTGGCAGGTTGGTCCTTAATACATTGGTAGAGAAGACGAGTTTGCTCCCAATATCATTTAAAAAACAGTTCCTCATCTAGGCATATTGTTGCCACGATTTAGAACATTTTAGTAATCTAGGCCTACTCAACTACGTACCAACATTTTTCTTATTTGTTGTCTAGCTTTTGTCTGTTGAAGTAGGAGGAAGTTTGTAATTTTTGTAATAAACATTTTATTTGGATTATTTTTTAAATAGGTAGGCTTATATAATTTTACCAAATCAAATTATGAACGGTATTTTTATATGCCACTAGTTACTAGGTGAAAAAACTGCAAGAATTTGGATGCAATTGATTCGGGAAGAACAAAGAACACTCATAAAAAGCGTGTGAAATAAATGTAGGCTATGGAAAGCTTCTAAACCATAGGCCTCCATAGGCAACCCAAGACTACCTTACATATGCTTTCGTCACAGGCGAGGTATTCGTAGCTAATGAGCGATCGGTATTTGCGAGCTATTGTCTCAGGCGGTCCGCTGGTTGGCTAGGAATACCCCGGATGTGACAAAAGCATGTGTAAGGTTGTCTTGGGTTGCCTATATAGTCCTTTGCATAACGCTCGAAAAAGGCCTGGTCGGTATAAAATTTGGGTCAAAGGATGACATATATCAAATGAAAGCTTGAGAAGAGTACTTTTCAAAAAACCATGATATACCTCTGGCAAATCCAGCTTTCTATGTCAAAACCAGGGTCAAAGGTCAAATTTGTAATTTTTTAAAAATTTTTTTATTAAATAACGAAAAATGTTTGCAAGTTTAAAAATACTCTTTTAGTAAGATAAATGTATAAAGTTAATTAAAAAAAAAAAAAAATTACCCACTTACCTTTTTTGACCTTGATTGGGGTCAATTTCCTCAAAATGGGTAATTTCTAAAATTTTCTTCGATTTATTGGCCAATATTAACTATATCAACGTACTTACTCATAAATACGTTAAAATGAATAGTTCTTATTGTTATCACTTTGTTTTTACGGTATTCATTCAAAATGGCGGTCAAAGGTCAATAGGTAAGTATCGTCAAACTAGGTCTATAGTAACTAAAATATTACTTGTGGGTACTCTGAAGACGCAGAATTTTAACTGCAATTACAATAACGAATAACAATATCATGTTTTAATCGTAAGAGAATGTAATTATCATATAACTTATAAACTACTTAAGATTGTTACTGAATTTCTAATTAATGTCCTCAGACATCAGGGTATTCTTGAACGGGTGTGCAACTGCAACAAAATACATTTTTAGAAAAGAGCATGACCATGCTGAGATACGTGATATGATACTAGTATTATGTTATATCTACCTTAGCAGCCACTGTCCAAGTTGTCAGATTAATCACCTTCTGACTCACTGGAATTCTCATGCTGGCTACTGGTACTGGTACTGGTACTGGTACTGGTTCTGGTGTTTGTACAATCCTTCAGCTTACAAGCGTGGGTACACTTTTATTGATTGGCCAAACACTCACATGTCGGCATCTTGCAAACACGGCAACAGTTACAGGCTAGGAGATCCATAACGGTCAAAGGTACTGGAGTTCCAATCATCCACTCGTTGCTCAGATCTCCTTCTGCCGTGGTTTCCCATCCATAGCCACGCGGATCAGGAACATCAGGGTTGGCGTCCAAACAACGTATCCAGACCGCTGTTTGGTGGTTAGCTCGCAGCCGCAGGATTTGAAGCAGTAGGCAATCGTTTAAAGGTGGTAGCTGATTAGACTTAATATCATCACATTTACTTTTAAAAAGCTCGTAGGGCAGCTGGTTGACGCTTGACTACCAAAAATCAAACACACTTCGAAGATGTGCAAATCTAGCGAGTTCGTTGGGATTCGAAGTATGTAATACCCTTCCTGACCTCCATGCACTGGTTGTGACAAAGGTTGGAATTCATAGTCGGCCACTTCACCTAGAGGCACCCAATGTTGCTATGGATATGTTTTCTATATGGGAAATGACATGTATGAAACTGTTACCTTGTTAACAACAGGCGCATTTATAGGTGTAGGGGACGACTATGAGTTCCAACCTGAGTGAGCTCATTCAGTGGTAAAGGGAAAAAGAGAACCTTGAATATCATGAGAAAAAAACTCGCATTTCTGTGTCAAGCTAAGCAAAATGGATCAGGACTGGAGAGTTTCTATCGATGTCATCAAAAAAACTCGAAGAGTTTGTCTGTAAACTCTGCTCTTTGACCACGACTCTGTCATGCGTCAACCTGCTGCGCTACGAGCTTTTTAGAAGTAAGTGTGATGATATGAAGTCTTATCAGCTACCACCTTGTTACGATTGCTTACTGCTTCATATCCTGCGACTGTGAGCTATCAACCAAACACGATCTATTGATAAGTTGCTTGGAAGCCAACCCTGATCTGTGTGGCTATGGATGGAAAACCACGGCAGAAGGAGATCTGAGCAACGAGTGGATGATTGGAACTCCAGTACCTTTGACCGTTATGGATCTCCTAGCCTGTAACTGTTTTCGTGTTTGCAAGATGCCGACCTATGAGTGTTTGGCCAATCAGATGAAGTGTACCCAAGCGTGTAAGCTGAAGGACTGTCCAAATATCGGTACCCAGCATGAGAATTCCAGTGAATCAGAAGGTGATTAATCTGACGACTTCAATTTTGAGTGATTTTGACTTGAATTCTGATTAATTTGACGACTAGACAGTCACTGCTAGGACATATATCATATCATACTATCATATCACGTATCTGAGCATGGTCATGTTCTTTTCTAAAAATGTATATTGTTGCAGTTGCAGACCCATTCAAGAATACCCTGATGTCTGAGGACATTAATTAGAAATTCAGTAACAATCTTAAGTAGTTTATAAGTTATATGATAATTACATTTTCTTACGATTAAAACATGATATTGTTATTCGTTATTGTAATTGCAGTTAAAATTCTGCGTCTTTAGAGTACCCACAAGTAATATTTTAGTTACTAGACCTAGTTTGACGATACTTACCTATTGACCTTTGACCGCCATTTTGAATGAATACCGTGAAAACAATGTGATAACAATAAGAACTATTCATTTTAACGTATTTATGAGTAAGTACGTTGATATAATGAATATTGGCCAATAAATCGAAGAAAATTTAAAAATTACCCATTTTGAGGAAATTGACCTCAATTAAGGTCAAAAAAGGCTAAATGGTTAATTTAATATTTTTTTAAGAAACATAATACATTAACCTTACTAAAAGTGTATGATTAAACTTGCAAACATTTTTCACTATTTTATTAAAAATTATTTAAAAAATTACAAATTTGACCTTTGACCCTGGTTTTGACATAGAAAGCTGGATTTGCCAGTGGTATATCATAGTTTTTTGAAAAGTACTCGTCTCAAGCTTTCTTCTGATATATGTCATCCTTTGACCCAAATTTTATACCGTCATTCTCGTTATGCAAAGGACTACAAGAGCCTGAAAATAATAAAAGAGTACTTGAGCTTTAAATATAGACCGAGACTTATCCACTACTCACCTAAAGCGATATCTTAGGAATTTGTGGTTGAAAATGTGAGTGGACCCTCCACTACCGACTGAAGAGTTGAGCAAACACATTACCACTAGTTCTGGTGTCATGTGGGGTAAAACAGCAATCAGCTCCTTATGAAATAACTTGTCACGTAAGTGTGGAGTAAGGTTGACATTACGTTTGAAGCTGTACCAGCCTACCACTTCCTATACACAAACAAGAACAAAATACAGTTAATAATTAACCTATACTTACTGGTATTACTTAGAAATAGATAGATGAGCTGGTAAAATATTAAAATATTTTTATTTTGTTTTTATTTATTTTATTTTTTGGTAAACTATTAGCCCTAGGCCTAATTTGTAAAAGATAAACATAACATTGAAGAGCCTCTGAAGAGCCCCCTTCCCCCACCCCCCAAATATAAAACTTTCATGATACTTACATATTGTGCTAGACGTTTAGCCCAATCCCAGTCACCCATTGAAAAGTGTGCCCCAGTTATCCCGCTAATTCAATAACTTAAAGGAGACTTGAATGAGTTAAGAACCTCCACTTGGCCATTTAGCTGAAAGGACCTTAAGGATGTTTTTAGTCTCTTTAAAAAGTGCAATTGAGAAATGTGAATATTACTAAACAGTGAACAGACATTTAGCGTTAACAAACGTCTTAAAGAAGTAGGCCTATTGAAAAGCTGGCCCCTCCACACCGTCCAGCTAATTACTGCAGTGTCTTATTTCGTTAGGTGGGGACCGAGCGTGAATACGAAGCTCAGCCGGCCAGCGACGTGTGTATTGCAGTCAATTCACGTGCAGCTGGAAACTAAACAAATCGCTGCTGAGCGCAGCAGGAATTTGTATCCTCTCTCTTACCCAATGTTTGAATGCACGATCATCTGTGATATATATCATCAAAAGTTTTCCCCAGATAAGATACTGGCTTTAATAGCTTACTTACTGCATTGACATCAATAAGTGACTTCCTCACATCTTCTTTGTTTATTTTTCCAATGCCATTGTAGAATTGGAACGAAGGTGGAAATGGTATAAGAGAGTTGATGCCTGTAAATAAAACATGGTTTTTTGTTATCACGAGGGGAAAAAATCTTAGCATAGTACACTTGCTGCCATATAGGCTATATAAATCAAGGGTAGTGCAGAAACCACCTTATCAACACCTCTTTCTGAGCGAGTGTAGCAACGACAAGATTCAAAATAGTGGCATGCCCGAATTCAGTGGCTAGCTCCACTAGGTTAGTGAAGCATTAGGTATAAATTCTATGTCCTGCCTGGACGGACGTTTAAGAACGGATCGAGAACAAAAATGACCACATCGGAAATCTGAACTTGAAAGAGATCCTCTATTATTAACCAGTGGACTGGTCTTGAAGACATAGGGTAATTGTCAATTCTAGGCCAAAAATAAAAACACAAATTGAGAGACATTTTATGAAAGGTAAGCCTACAGACAGGTAAAGTAAAAAAAAATAAGTCCAATAACATATATCTTCTTCTCAAATGCCCACATTTGGCTATTATGCCATCATGCTGGATCTGGTCAACATATATAAAATTAAAATTACCGGTAAGTATGCCTAAGACAAACAAATTTAAAACTAAATTGCTAAAGTGGCCGTACAACAACCTTTCTCACGCTTTCGTCATAGGCGAGCAACTCATAGCCTACCAGCAAACCGCCCGAGACCAACCCACCCAAATACCCATCGTCGATTTACGAGTGGCACGCCTGTGGCGAAAGTATGAGAAAAGTTGTTGTACGGCCACTTTATTATTCTAGCGTGAAGTCGGTTCAGCGAGGACAATAGAGCCCAACTTCATTTATCAACAGCTGTGAAACCACGTGTCATTCAATTGGAAGACGCACGTGTTGGGGAAAACTATCAAGAAAAATGTATTTGTCATTAAATCAATGGGTGGGAAAATATTGACATAGGCCTAGTTTATTGATAGTGTTTGGCTATTTTTCAAAGATATGGATGGATTTTGATATCGTTGGGCATCCCTTCAATAAATAAATGTATGTAGGCCCTACGTACCATACTATAGGCATGCTTAAATCAAAGATTACTGACTAGAGAAGATGTTTCATCCATATGGGAATTCATCAGCGCGTGTCTGAGCGAAATTTCCTAAGTCCGACGTGTAGTTCGAATTCTCACCGCAAGAATCGCTCTTCCAAAAGTTTAAAACTCAAGGTCCACTAAATCCCCTGGCACGTACTAGCGATCTAGTAGACCTTGTTTAACGGTAACGAAGTCAAACGCAAGGTCTACTAGATCGCTAGTAGCCACCAGGGGATAAAGTGGACCTTGGTCAAACGTGCAGAACTAGCGCTCCTTGCGTTGAGAATTCGTACTAGTGGTGGGACTTAGAAAATTTCGAAAAATTTCGCGCAGATATTTTAACACGGCGATGAAACATCTTCTCTAGTCAGTAATCTTTGCTTAAATGTCCACTTTGTGCTGTCTCACAGGCCCTCTTGATGCATTGTTTTACTGTTCACATCTAGAGGGCAGTGTGCTTTTAAAAGATCTTTGGTTTGTGTGGGTTATACTGTTGAGATCAAGAGGGCAGTGTATGTGAAAAGATGTTTGGTATGTGTTATTTGGAGAGGAGATTGGTTTCCATGGAAACGGGAGTGGATCTACGGATTCCAAGAGAATAGGATCTTCGTGATTTGTGCTTTTCGTTTTTGCAGTGGATAAGTGTTAATTCATATTTAAAACCAGTAATCTTTCTACTACAAAGTGTTTCTGTTAATTTACATTCGTGTATTTACCTGGATGAGAGTGTGACAACAACGGGAGTGGATCTACGGATTCCAAGGAAATCAGGTCTACGTGATTTGTGCCGTTTCGTTCTTGCTGTGTATTAATGGTTATTCTTAATTAAAACCAGTACTTTATCTACTTCAAAGTGTTTATGTAATTTACATCCGTGTATTTACACTTGCCACCTCCCATCGTACTTAGCCAGGATCGGAGTGTGACAACTCTATGTTAATAGGGAAGTCTCATCAAAAATGAATATTCCTCAAAGTACCTAAAAATGGAAGATCATTATCTAAAAGTACGGGCGGTATAATTTTTATATCTGAGAAGCGTATATTTCCAATTCTATTAGCATTTTAAGTTTGAAATTTGGAACTTCTTGTTCCGTAATTGAAAAACGGCTCTTGACGTCATATGTCATGTAAACAACTGCCTCCTTGAAGTATTCTTAATAATATCAACGATATTAAGTTGGACATTTTACAATATCTAGGATGCAGTGACTTTACAACAATGTCTTTTATACCACTGTTTTCTTCAGAAAATACATTTTGATACAGTATTTACCAAAACGTGTTTAAAATAATGCAATTATTTAACATATTGTTGTTAATTAACGTTGAGAAGTGTTCATTTACTAACTATAAATAAACGTTGGTTCAGTTAGAGTCTTATGAGAGCAATAATCTACTAAAGGGTGGGATTTCAGTACTATTTGTATGATATAAAATTACTGTTTACTGACATATGACGTCAGAACCTTGAAATCACGAGCAAGATGGCGCAGGTCCGTTTCTGAGCGTGTTTTGACAGCAGTATCTTTGACTTGCTGTTAAAGCGATGTTAATGCTTCTTTTGAGCCGAAACCAATTAATTCCCGTTTATTTTAACTTGAGGTAACCAGTAAGCAAATAAAAAAAATGCGTGAGACTTCCCTATTGTGGACAAGATTCATAGAAACTAGCCATAGGCCTACTGCTGAACTTAGCTCTGTTGGTTCCTATGTCTGTCTCCACAAATTACTAACTAAACCAGCCTTTGGCTCTTTAGGCACCTCTATAGCTAATAGGCCTGTTTGTAGTACACTCAATTTCAGTTGCTATTATGAGCACTGTTCACTTACTTATGATTGTATCGGTCTTTTCGTTCTGAATATGGGAATCACTAATAGTTCTTGTAACATGGTGAATAATTTCTCCAACCAGAAGTCCCTCCTGAAAATAAGAAAGATTAAAAACAGATTTTTGGCAGTGGAATCCAAATAGGGTATGCCTCTGGGCAATGCTCTGGGTAGGCCTATGCTTAGCAGATTGATTTAGGCCTAGGCCTAGACAAGCAGGGAGTGGTGTAAAGGCAGGAAAAGGAAAATATATGGGCCTATATGTTAGGGATAATAAGATACTAAGGACGTGTCTGAATACCATTCTTGATTTCATTCTTCTTCTTATTCTTAGTCTTGTTCTTGGTCTTGTTCTTATTCTCGCTCCAGTTGAACGTATTCGGACGAGAGCCGGACATTACTTGATTTAAGTAGGGTTAGGGTCGTAATGCGTCATCAGATCCACATTTTTTTTTAAAATCGACATGTATAACCAAAATGTAAGATCAAATATGCATTTTATTTAATAATAGTTACATTGTAGTGACTTTTGAAGGCCACAGGCTTTAAATACTTAACAACAACTACCCCAAGATTGGGATAAGGAGGGCAGGGGAAATAATCCGATTGAAATAAATGTGGATATGATAGCTAGGGTAATAGCGGGACTAAAAAACGGAAAGGCGCTGGGAAGGGATGGTCTGGTAGGGGATCTCCTGAAATTGGCGGTCGGGGAAGCGGCAAGATACATGGAGGTGATAATGAATGCTTCACTGAGGGAAGGGGTGGTGCCAGAGGACTGGAAGGAGGCGGTGGTGATTCCCATTCATAAGGGGGATGAGAAGGGGAAGATGAAGAACTATAGACCTATCTCACTAACATCCATTGGGTCCAAGATTATGGAGAGGGTAGTGGGGGATTATGTGAAGGATGAAATTAAGAAGATGGGGTGGATGACGGAAGGACAGCATGGTTTCAGGAAGGGCTTCTCATATGAAACTCAGCTGTTGGGGATGACAGAGGACATTGCGGGGGTTCTGGATGAGGTGGACGCGGTCTTCATAGATTTTGAGAAGACTTTTGACAAAGTTCCACATCAGAGGCTATTGGGGAAGATTGGTGGATTGAGGACGGATGGGTTATGAGATGGATGGGTGACTTCCTTGAGGGAAGAAGTCAGAGGGTGCAGGTAAGGGACGTATTGTCAACGGAGGTGAAGGTGACATCGCGGGTGCCTCAGGGGAGTGTGCTGGGGCCCCTGATGTTCGCAATTTACATTAACGACTTAGCGGAGAGTATGGGGGCAAGGGTGAGATTATTCGCGGACGACTGCGTCATCTACAGGGAGATAAAGGACAGGGGGATGAAGTATTACTGGGAGAGAACATGGAGAAGCTGGGGGAGTGGGTGAGGGTAAATATGACGAGTTTGAATGCGGGTAAGTGCAAGTGGGTAAGGTTCACAAGAAGGAGGCAGGGAAGGAGGTGTGGACTGACATATGAGATACAGGGACAAACTCTGAAGAGAGTGGAGGTTATTAAGTACTTAGGGGTGTGGCTGGCAGATACGCTGGAGTGGAGGGAGCAGATCAGCAGGATGGTTGGGAGGGGAGTAAGAAATCTAAATTTTGCTATGAGGGTGCTGAGGGGAGCAAGCAAGGATATAAGGGAGCATGCCTACAGAGCTCTGGTGAGGCCGGGTCTGGAGTATGCCGGAGCAGTTTGGGACCCACATGATGCCAAGGGTAGGGATGCTCTGGAAGGAGTATAAAAGAGAGCGGCGAGAAGGGTGCTAAGAAGGGCAAATAGATGGGTGGAAATAGAGATGGGGGATGGTAGGAAGAGGAGGAAGTATGAGAGCGTAACGGAACTGGTCAGGGAGCAAGCTGGGACACTTGTGGACAGAAGACGGAGGGACCGACTGGGTAAAATGTACAGAGTAGTAAGGAAACATGAGGGGTGGGGAAAGCTAAGTAAGGCGGTCGACGGAGCCAGCTACATGGGAAGGGGGGATCATCAGTGGAAGGTAGAAAGAAGGTTATGGAGGACGGATGTGGGTAAGTTCTTCTTCCTGGGAAGGACGACCGTTGAGTGGAAAGTTAGATGGGGAGGTTGTGGGGCTAGGGAAGGTTAAGGCTTTTGTCGACAGGCTGAGGTCTAAACCCGAACCCAGGTTGATGGAAAAGGCAAAAGGCGATGGTCATGGGGAAGGAGGAAGGAAGGAAGCAAGGGAAACCGAGAAGAATGGAAAGACAAAGCTTGATGGAGGATGGGAGGATGATGCGAAGGATGGGAAAGGAGTAATGAAGGAGGCGGAGAGTCTCTTGCCACCGGCGTACGGCCAACTGTGAGAGAATAAGCCAACAACAACAATTAAATTAACTGAGATATGTTCTGACCCATCGTCCGCCATCTTCCGGAATGAAATCTAGTGTGCACTTTCAATTCTCGTTCTTATTCTTATGATGTAGTAGTCACTAGATACGTCACGGTCACGGATGATTGATGACGTAAAATCAAGAATGAGAATAAGAATGAACGTCGTTTTGGTACTATTCGAACACGTCCTTAGATGTACTCTGTCGGGTGGGCCTCCTCCAAAGATAAGACGTTTACATGCAGGTTTGAAATCGTTTTGAAATCGTTTTTAGTTTTGAAACTTCCATGTTAACGGTTTTGAGTCGAGTCGAGTCAACCCTGTTTTGAAGCCGAGTTGAGTTGAAAAAAAGTTTTCAAAACTGGCATGTAAACACCTCATCGCCACTTTGAATGGATCCCAACTTGATTCTTTGCTAGGCCTTGTTGTATTAGGCCTAGCTAGAGATGTGAATAGAGGTTAGAGCTGTTGTTGATTGTTGACATGTTTTACGACTGTGATTGAAATTTGAAATGTCGAAACGTAATATGTTGTTGTTATCCTCCTCACTGTTGGTAGTAAGCCGGTGGCAAGAGACTCACATCTTCCCCCATCCCTCCTTTCTCATTTCTTCCTTCTTCCTCATCTGGACTGATTGAAAACGTTTTCAAAACTAATGTTTCAAACCTACATGTAAACGCGTTTTTGACTCAAGTCAAAGGTTTTGAAAACATTTTCAAAGGCCTAGCCTAGGCTAGGCCTATGAATACTTAGGTTGGAATTCATAGTCGGCCCCTATACACCTAGGGGCGCCCATTGTTACCAAGGTATCAATTGTTTGCATGTTATTTCCCATAAACAAAACAAATCTTATCTCAATGGGTGCCCCTAGGTGTAGGGGCCGACTATGAATTCCAACCTAAGGTTGGAATTCATAGTCAGCCCCTACACCGGCCCCTACACCAACCCATTGTTGCTATGGATTTGTTTTGTTTATGGGAAATAACATGCAAACAATTGTTACCTTGGTAACAATGGGCGCCCATTGTTGCTAAGGTAACAATTGTTTCCATGCTATTTCCCATAAACAAAACAAATCTTATCTTATCTTATCTCAATGGGTGCCCCTAGGTGTAGGCCTAGCCTAGGGGCCGACTATGAATTCCAACCTAAGATATCCGCCTAGCCTAGGGCCTAGATCTAGGCCCTAGGCCTAGGAGCAAAGCAACCTAGGTCTACGACTAGGAACAAGGCTAGGGCTAGGTATGTTAAATGTGCGTAATGGTTATGATTTGAACACAAATCTAGTGGTGTCATGCTAAGCCCTAGGCCTAGGCCCTACCATACCGCCCTGTTTCCCGCCGACCCAGATGTAACAATAACGCAGTGTACATTTTAGAATAAGTAATACTGACGCAAATTCAGCACCCACTTACCTGATCTCCACTGGACCTTACATTCTCATAAATTACAAGAGATAACGCTGGCCCCGAAATCTTCACATACACGTTCGACGCCGCCATTACGCCTTCCCCTCCCCCTGCTAAACGTCATAGTCACGTGATACACGGCCCTGTAGATTATTCCCTTCACGGCCCCTACACAAATTGGCGGTAAAAGTCAAGCATGCCTACAGCTGAGCGCCTGTGCCGCTACTACCGAAGCCTAGCGGCAATTGGCGGCAATCTAGTAGACCTTGGGTAAAAGTTACCAAAATACAAAATGTTCCACAGGACAGGACCAAAAACAAATTCAAAACAATCAGAAAGTTTAATGCCAATCCACAATGAAAGTTAACAGTAACAGTAACCATAACGGTAACAGCATCAGTAAAGTTTTCTTTTAATGTGCAAGAATGGGCTTAAATGCGGGTTGTGATTTTTGAACTCAGTTCGGGCTCGGGTCGGATACTTCAAGTACGCTCGGGCTCGGGCTCGGGTCGGTTAGAGTAGGAATGTGCGGGTAGTGATTTTTGAACTCGAGTCGGGCTCGGGTCGGATACTTCAAGTACGCTCGGGCTCGGGTCGGGTAGGGTAGTGTAAAAGACCCGAATGCATAGTCCACACTCAAGCCCTCCTCAACTCAGCCTCTCCTCAGCCTCGCCCAACCACCAATCACGGAACGGCATTGCCATGTGGACGGCTCTGTGATTGGTGGCTAGGCGAGGCTGAGGAGAGGCTGAGTTGAAGAAGGCTTGAGTGTGAACTATGCATTCAGGCCTAACGGCGGAATGCAGAGTAGAGTTAAGTATGTGATTTGTTTATGGTTGCTATGGTATGGAGTTTGTTCTTATGGAAAATATAGTCTGGACGCCGTAGGAAAGAAGGTTGTGTCGTCATAACTAATTACTCTGGCCGGCGTAGTGATATGTGGACGTTTACGCAGTGCTCATCCGCGCACTATACCTGTCAGAGAGAAAATACACTGATTGGCAAGGCGGTGTTAGAAAATACTAGCTTTGGTAGGCCGTGACTTAAAAATACTCCATCAAGAAAGCTTTGACTTCTTTGTGTTGCTAGGATACTTGATGTATTTCTTTGTCATTTGATGGTCTGTTGTTTTTATTGCCGTTTCGTGTTTGACAGGAGTTGAGTTCACGCGGGGGGAACATGGCGGCGTTTTTTCTATAACTGTGACGCCCGTGTTCGGCTGATTTACTCTGTAATATTATTTATGAAAATTTATTACCGATATCAAGAAACATTGACACTGAAAACATTACTCGGGATCTTTCAGAGTGGTCATATGCGTTCCCTGTGCCTTTAGGGTACGACAATATGCAGACAGACCAAGCAAATGACAAAGGTAGGTCGTCCGTAGCTGTTCCTTCTTCATACCTTCATGCCTAGCATGATGGGACGGAACTACTTTAAATTTTCCCAAACATAATTAAGTAGTTGTTATTTTATAAGTGAATATAATAAATTAGATAATAAGAAACTGAAATTTATTCCTGCATAATTTAACCGCATACACATACCAAGAGGGAGAGAAATAGCATTTAAACCAGCGCCCATGTCCACCAACCTATGAAATAACAATACATGTTTACTTCTGGTAAGGCAATGAGTAGTAGTCTACATTTAAGTTAGTATTACAAGGTGTGAGGTCACTTGCTATTGCATCATCCGTGACGACACAACCTTCTTTCCTACGGCGTCCAGACTATAGCATGTAATAAAACAATTCCATAGCAACAACACTTGACTCTGCAAAACTTAATACCAATTTATCGATTAGACAAAATATGTTAACGAATCCACGAAATTTGAATCCGAATCTACACTTCAACAGATTCGAATTTTCGGAAAGTTTGAAAATCGAAATATTTGAAAATTTGAATTTCCCGCCGTATCCGCCAAGAACTATTTTTCGGGGATAATTTACGGCCCGACCCGACCCGACCAAAAATATCCGTTCTTCGGGTACCCACGCATCCCTAGCACAGATAACGGGTTATCTGTGTCCCTAGTTAAAACCTTACTGTTACTGTTACTGTTACTGTTACTGTTACTGTTACTGTTACTGTAACTGTAACTGTTACTGTTACTGTTACTGTAACTGTTAATTTTCATTGTAGATGGGCCTTTAGCTTACAAATGAAAGTAGAATAAACATTAAAAGTGATCTTGAAAGTTGAAAGTTTTATTGTCAAATAGGTTATACAATACACTTAAAATATACAGTAAATTGGTTCCTAGTGAGTGCATGAGGCACTCGCAGGTAAGGAACCTTCATGTAACATCTGTTTTGCTTATGGCAGGAAGTGGTGATGTACAGTATGAATACAATTAGAAAAACTATTGAGTAGGTACCATGAATAGCCAGTTGGTCATTAACTGGGCCCTATGTATCAAAAATAAGTAAATATATTTGAGATTTTCTTAGTTTGACGCTCCCCTGCTACTTCCCTTCATCACTGCAATCATATATAACCACCCTCAATAGGCAGTTTAATTAGACTAGTTTACAATAACTTAGTTTAGACTATTTTAGTTTATAGAATATTATAGATTCTTCGTACCAACCTCAACAAAATGCGAGCTGAAGCTCTCAGTGGCCGCCATCTGGAATTACTAATACTTATTGTAACTGTATAATCCCACTCACAAGTAAATATACTTATGTGGGTTTTTCTTTCATTAGAACCTTCTTACCTTCACCGTTTAATACACCTGTTACACTGTTACATTCTAAACAAATCTTTCTACTATCTAATTTCTCGCCTTGTCTCATTTCTATGTAACTTATTCAATATTTTCAATCTTACATTATAAAATATTATTATGTTAGCACCATGTATTAAATGTATTATAATATTATGTATTATACACTCTTTATTATTATATATATTTATTATATATTATATATTTTATATTATAGCTAACCTAATTTATTCTGTAAATGACTAAAAAAGAAATAACGAATTTGAAATTTGAAATCTCAATATGATAGTGTATTATTCTTTCATATTATTATTTTAATTTTACAGTATTTAAAATCAGTCATATTTGTTACATAACTAGGGCCGGTGGAGCTTCAAACTATGTAAAATTAAAAATATCTGAACTACCAGTAGAGTAGTCCATTTGGGTCAGGGCTGGCTAGGGCGGCACAAAGCGTTCCCCGTACCTTTTATTTATTTATTATTTATACAATTTGTATTCATGTGATAAATCACTTTTATGTCAAATTTTGCAGAAAAGCTCAGTTTTCATCTATAAACTACAATCTACTGAATTTTTGGAGCAATGTGTTCTATATATAGGCTACAGGAAGTGTATTAGCACAGGAATTATTTATTTTTAAAGATGTTACTTGTCAACCTAATACAGTAAAGTCTACAACCACATAACAAATGTGTGCTACAACTAAGCATAGCAGTCTTATTTGCATGATGTGCGCACCATATCTATTTTTTGTATGTAGTTATCCAAATGTGACATTAATATTAATTAATACTTGACTTATTATTGTATACAAATTACAAATACTGTTTCAATATATTTATTATTAAAATTTAAATAGCATTTGTCAACACTTTCTAATCAGCAGAGAAGATAGAACACTCTCAAAGGACACCATATTTGATTTTTTGACATGCCGGGGGAGGGGGGAGGGGACTACTTAGCATAAGCTACTTATCATGCTTTATCAATTTGTATTTTCAAAGAAACGTTATTTAATTGACCGCGTTAACACCGAGTTTTATATAGCCATGAAACCCCTACCATGAAATGAAAATTATTGCTGCATTTAAATGGATCATAAATAAATTGAACTGCAAATTTAATTTAGTTACAAACACTTAAAAGGTGAGTTCAAAAAATAAATAGCAACACTCCATAAATACCCGATTTCTTAATGTTGAAATGAATTTAAGTGATAACATGCTACTTTACGTACTGGGATTGGGAACCAGTAGGTTCTGAAGGAGAATGAGACGCTACCCTGGTACCAAAGTCCTGGAGACCACTTTCGGCAACTGCCCACTTTCAGGGGCGGATCTAGCCTTGATTTATGGGGGGGGGCGGTTTCATGGAAGGCGATTGCCAATTATTATAGGAGGGGGGGGGGGGGGGGGGCTTAAGTGCATGCTATATATACAAGTTTTGGGGAGTAATGTTCATTATGTTTAATTTAATCAATCACATTTTCAAAACATACTTTACTTCAGTCAATACTGATATTGTCACATTTTGGGTGAAGCAATAACATAGTTGTCCCTAATGTTGACGTATAAACGAACAACACACGTCATATTTTTTTGATTTTGAGATAATTACGGAAGTTTCAGGGGTGTCATTCGGAAATAACGTAATTTCACACTAAGTATCAATTTGTAAGTGAACCTGAGAATATTCATTTAATTTGGTTCCTTTTAATTAATTTTATTTACATCTACTTTGAGGGGATACAAACAAACATGCATGACATACCACAGATTTTGAGATAATTACATAAGTTAAACGGGCTGTCAGTGGAAAATTACCTAATGTCACACACAGTAGCGATTTGTAAGAGAACCAGAGTATATTCATTTAATTTGATTCCTGCCAATTAATTTCAATTAGATCTTGTTTAATCACATATAAACATACCTGCGTGACATACTACAGATTTTGAGATAATTACGTAAGTCTAACAGGCTGTCATTCGAAAATCACTTAATTTCACACATAGTAGCGATTTGTAAGAGAACCTGAGTATGGCATGCGCATACGTCGGTAGGGGCGGATACAGGCTCGATTAGTTACACAAAGCATGGCAACTAAAGTTCGGTAACGACTCCAAAATAATAATTATTCAAAATTTCCATTTTTTTGGGTCATGGGGGGGGGGCGGTCGCCCCCCCCCCCCCCTGTATCCGCCCCTGCCCACTTTGCGTGCCTGTGAGTTGTATTGTAACGTCATTCGTGTATTGTTGCATTGCAATGAAGCATTGAGACATCCGCATCTACCTTCTTATCTTCTGCATTGTTCATATTTACAACAAGTGGTGCATTAATTCCATAGTTACACGTTCCACACCAGCAGAAAATGTCCAGATTTGAGCAATGCTGCCTGATGAGGAAATGTGGGATATACTGGGATTAGGTGCGCACAGTAATGTAACATAATATGTTATTGTTTAAAGATGAATCTTCAAATAGCCAGGTTTCTTTTAACGGGGAGAATCCAGAACATCTCCCACTGCAGATGTGTTTTGCGAGTAAGGAGGATTCACACGTTGACGAAGTGTCGCCCAATACTTCGCACGAAACATAAGAACACCCGGCAATACTATGTGGGCCCGTTACCATTGGTAGGTCCGCCTACAACATATGTTTGTAAGTAGGTATTGCTCTGTATAATAGGCTGCATTCAGCAGACAGCCCGGCTGCAGGCTACACTACAGCCAATTGCCAACTGAATGCGTTTTTGTAAAATGGCTTAAAGTATTGTTGGTTATGGTTGCTCAACAACCAAGTTTAAGAAAATATACAGCAAAGTATACTCAAACTTCATATGAGCAAGTCCTCATGTTGAAATTGGGCTATCTATGTACAACACATTTCACGAATCAATGTATACAGCATGTTGTAGTATAATCTCCTTCGCCCTTCTAAGCTCCGGACATTGAACATCGTTATACCGTTATACTAACTCCTGGAGCTCTCCCTCCATACCGAGAACTTGCTCAGTCGCGGTCGCGGACAATGAACATTGTTATACCGTTATACTAACTCCCGGAGCTCTCCCTCCATACCAAGAACTTGCTCAGTCGCGGTCGCGGACAATGAACATCGTTATACCGTTATACTAACTCCCGGAGCTCTCCCTCCATACCGAGAACTTGCTCAGTCGCGGTCGCGGACAATGAACATCGTTATACCGTTATACTAACTCCCGGAGCTCTCCCTCCATACCGAGAACTTGCTCAGTCGCGGTCGCGGACAATGAACATTGTTATACCGTTATACTAACTCCCGGAGCTCTCCCTCCAGTCGCGGTCGCGGACATTGAACATCGTTATACCGTTATACTAACTCCCGGAGCTCTCCCTCCATACCGAGAACTTGCTCAGTCGCGGTCGCGGACATTGAACATCGTTATACCGTTATACTAACTCCCGGAGCTCTCCCTCCATACCGAGAACTTGCTCAGTCGCGGTCGCGGACAATGAACATCGTTATACCGTTATACTAACTCCCGGAGCTCTCCCTCCATACCGAGAACTTGCTCAGTCGCGGTCGCGGACATTGAACATCGTTATACCGTTATAGTAACTCCCGGAGCTCTCCCTCCATACCGAGAACTTGCTCAGTCGCGGTCGCGGACAATGAACATCGTTATACCGTTATACTAACTCCCGGAGCTCTCCCTCCATACCGAGAACTTGCTCAGTCGCGGTCGCGGACATTGAACATCGTTATACCGTTATACTAACTCCCGGAGCTCTCCCTCCATACCGAGAACTTGCTCAGTCGCGGTCGCGGACAATGAACATCGTTATACCGTTATACTAACTCCCGGAGCTCTCCCTCCATACCGAGAACTTGCTCAGTCGCGGTCGCGGACAATGAACATCGTTATACCGTTATACTAACTCCCGGAGCTCTCCCTCCATACCGAGAACTTGCTCAGTCGCGGTCGCGGACAATGAACATCGTTATACCGTTATACTAACTTCCGGAGCTCTCCCTCCATACCGAGAACTTGCTCAGTCGCGGACACGATTTTATTATCATGGAAATAATACAAACTTGAAAATTAAGTACCCAACTAACTAGCATCAGCCAGGCTGTCTGCTATTACATGCAGTCATATAGGAAAAGGGCAAACTTATTGGGAAAAGAGGGCTCTTTGAACCGTGAACCTCTTTGGGTACGTTCTTTTATTATATCTGAGCGATCGGATGGTACTCGAGGCATTCTTTTATTGACTCCGAGTGTCGAGCAGAGCAGTCGGAGGCGGAACGATCGCTTTTCGCACAGATTTACGCGGCTGTTTTGAAAAATGACGCGACTTCCGACAGGTTTGTGCCTGCCAGTCTGTGGTGGAATAGAAGTAGGCCTAAGCATGGTACATAACGTGTTTACGCAGAAAAAATATATGCGAGTGTAACCTCAAAAGGGTCGAATCAAAAGCATCGCTCATGCTTGGTACAAACTCATTAAGAAATACAAAATCGACATAGAATACATTTATTGGTATTCAGTATTCAGTGTGTCGTCAAAAAACAATGTTTAAATTCACCGTTATCAATCTTGCCGTTCTTTAATTATTTGTTCGGCTCAATCTGGAAATCAGTCACGTGACGCAGCATGCTTGGGCAGATATTCAGATCTAATAAAAGAACATACCTACCCTTTGAGAGCTCAATATTGTGATTACATGTATTTTAATCTGATATTAATATTACGTAATTTAATTAATTTAATATTCGTGACCATCATCGCTCATTTTCTCCTACTTTTAGAGTTATCTTATTCATACGAGCCGTTCAAAGAGGGCAGCTCTTTCTTTGCGATCTGAACGCCCACCAACTCCTCTCGAAAATTATCAAAGTCCTCCGTATGGAAACGAAAAAAAAAAGTTAAAAATTGCTCTCTTAGCATGTCGACAGTTTTCTCTGTCCCGCGTTTGTATACTGGGGATATTCATCTACGGAAGGGAGGGGATAAGATAAGACTCCATAAGAGAAAGGAAACAAATAACATCACGAATATCATAACATCAATATAATATTGAATATTGTTTAATATGGTATTTTCATTCATTACATTATTTGGATTATGCTAATCGTTCACTGTACAGGTAGGTATAGATTAATTTAGTTTAATTTAATTTAACTCTTAAAAATTCCTACAATTCAACACAATTTAATTAAATTCAATAACAGCTGAATGGTAGAAAGGCAGGTCACACACAAGACACGGCTGTTCTGCAATTCACTGTTATTACATAGTGTATGTATATATTATACAGTATTATATAACATGTGTATTGTATAGGTCCTCCCACAGAGTCAATAGGAATAATATCTCTGTTTACTTAGTTCGAGAGTGAAGCTGTAGTCTTCTTCTGGGTTGCGGGTAATGCACGGTGGTGTTCAGAAAGGGGGGCAATCATTCATCAACGTATTTGTTTTTCCTAATGAAGCCTTTTCCGTGGTGGTTTTAATGAAATGACGTAGGCTACAGTACACGCTAGTGTTGAGTGCTCTGAAAGTCCGCGAAGTTCCGACGGTTTCTGCTAGATAGAGTGACTGGGCGTCCTAGTAGTCGAAATAGGCTAAAAATAAGTTTCTAGCCGATTGATAAGATTCAAGACCAGACAGTAGTAACGGAACGTTAGCCTAGGCCACGAGGCGCGCGAATAGGCCTATAGAACTGAGGTGCGCACCACAAACACGCGAACATGGACGAAAACATCCCTCAAGAGGTAGGAAGTGTATTTATTATACCGGAACTTGTTCTAGTCATTCGAATTGAAAGTTTTAACTTACATAATATTATATTGTATCACTTACTTGTACACGAATAATAAATAACATGACGTATCAATGAAGTTGTTATCTTAACGTTTCATGATAAGAACAACGCTATATTATCATGTCGCATGTCTGAAAACGAGTGTGATTGAAACATAAACTCTTGGTTTATAATATATTATGATAAAATCCTTTCTCGACAAGGAATTAATCAACATATTATCAGCTGTAACAAGAAGCCTAAAATCTAGCCACGTGACATAATAGGCTTCATTGTAAAGGCCGAGTATTGTATCTTCCAAGTTAAATAATATATTATACAGTCCGCCTACACATGCTTCTATGAAATTAAAACATAAGTTACATAATATTTTCTAAATACTGTTGAGATATTGGTAATACAGAATACCAAATCAATGTATGGAATGAGATGCCAATACACTCGAGTTATTAAATGGCTACTACTACTACTAATTATTATTAGTAGTGGTACCTAGTAGAAGTAATACCTCGGAATTGGGTAACGTATTTTTTTTAAACGGCCAAGGCAGTTTGTGTGTCACTTATAGAACATCTAGATACGTCTTCTGCCAAATAAAACGACCGTGAAAGTTTGGGCTATCACCCATCCATCTATATTACATTTAAAATGTCTCGGTCACAGAAGCCCATTACTACCAAACCAATCCCCATCACCGACACAGACAGCTTGTTTTTGATAACAAGGTTGTTGATCGTATTGTTACCGAAATCATGGTTAAGTTGGTCAGGAATGATGGAGTCAAGCCAACACAGTGCAAAGACTGGGCCTATAGATAGCATGGAACATATTTCACAACGCCCGCTACGGCAAACAAAAGAAGACGTTTCTTTTATATCAGCTAATAAAAAGAAGATTATTTAGCTTAATATCGTGTCCTCGGTGTTTAGAGCCAAATAACATGATGTGGTTACTAGCTAGTGCATCAGTCATCGCACTACATCACTGTGAGCAAATGTTGCAATAGAGTGCTAAATGACCAGGGCACTTGCCCCACTTGCCTCCCTGAATATGAGAAAACTTTGTACGAGTACTTCGCTGTCGGCAGATAAAAAAAAAACAATTTGCAATCTTTGTCAATGGAGCCACTGAAAAACAATTTTGTTTGTTTGGGATACTTATGTCCACATTTCGTGATTGGCAGTGATATTATAATGATGGCAGGCTATACATTTCTTCCCAATCAGGTGGCTTTTGCCAATATTAAAAAAAAAAAACATATGAATGCAGTAAAATACCCCGAAGACCATTTTGTTGTCATGATAAAATCATCATAAGGTTATCAAAAATGTGGTTGTTGGTAGGTGTGCGCGTAGCCTTTACTTTAATTCCCATCAAACCCTTTACATCTTGATCTTATCTCTATGAACGGAATTCTCAAATGAAAACAACATTGGGAGCAAATTACGATCTGTGTTGATGGAAAATCGTTTTTGAATTATATTATTTATTTGAAAATACATTATGTCAGGGACGAGCCCCCATTGTATTTTGATATTACAGAATTTTGACATTTTCTGCATTCCTCTCAACCCAATGTAACTTTCTTTCCAGAAACCATAATTATTCATTGATCCTACCTCCGGCGCGTACAGTAGGCCTACATTTATATGGTACAGCGTTCATGGAAAATTTCCACTTTTCCGTCCCATTCTCTATTGTGGCAAAGTTTCAGTTGTACCGCAAACAATAATGTACATATCAATATTTGCCACTATTGGTACATCTCACATATTATCATCTCGCCTTTGACCTTTTGGTTTGAACAGGATCAGAGTACAAACGTTGATAAGATGTAAGCTATTTGAATGCAAAAACATTTTTCGCAAGGTTTGTGGCTTTGTTCGATGTAATAACTGCGTTCCAATACTCGTACTATAAATAATCAAGGATAGCCTGCTATGATGACTGATTGGATGACACAAAATTTTAGGAAGACATTTCATTTGTTTTCTTTGTATAAATGGAGGGATAATAATTTGTATTTTGGAGGTTATGTCCGTAAGGAAGCGTATTTATTTGTCAGAATAATCATCTAAGTTCATACCACATCAACTTCCAACCCTGATCCGGCATAAGGACAATGCATAACTCAGGTTATAATGTATATATAATATAATAATGTATAAATATAATGCATAAGTCGGGAGATTTAGCCAGTGAACAAGGTTAGAACTTTATGACTTGAGTTTAGTAATAGGGAACACGCGTATGCAAATTTTAATCGATTTTTAAATAACTTGTCTCTCATTTAATAATTTTGTGTCTTTGAATTTTGAAAAACGGATCAGTCTATGCCTCAAAATAATTGGTTTAGTAGCGATAAATAAAAGGGCGCGTAAAACGAGCCGCCGCCATGTTGATGAAATTTGACGTCATGGTTTTGTACTGTGTACGCTCACCGCCTCAGCGATTGGTCTGTTACGCCACGTCTACATCATTGCGTCACAGCCACCTGTACGCGTTTCAGATCCCAGAGTTTAAACTTCAATAAATGCGACCACATAAAACCTATTTAACAATTTCTTTTTTACTTGGGACTTGCATTAATATACTTTGTGTATCATATACTATTAAATTAAGTGCTTGGTTTAGCAAATAAAATCGTACGCGTGTTGCCTATTATGTTGATAGCGTATAATTAATTACACAATATGTCCAATTGAAATATTAGATTCACAAGTTCATAACTCGCGCCTCCCAACATCGAAGTAATAATTATATCTATCGAAGTAATTAGTTGGCTGACAGTCGGATTGGCATCGGATTGGTTCTGGACACTCGCGTGGCCATCCAACATGGCTGTCGGAACACCGGGATCACTTGGAATAATATCGGATTGGTTCCGGACACTCGCGTGGCCATCCAACATGGTTGTCGGAACACCGGGATCACTTGGAATAATATCGGATTGGTTCTGGATACTCGCGTGGCCATCCAACATGGTTGTCGGAACACCGGGATCACTTGGAATAATATCGGATTGGTTCTGGACACTCGCGTGGCCATCCAACATGGTTGTCGGAACACCGGGATCACTTGGAATAATATCGGATTGGTTCTGGACACTCGCGTGGCCATCCAACATGGTTGTCGGAACACCGGGTTCACTTGGAATAATATCGGATTCAAAAATATGTTACCTTACCTAACCTGACAATGTTGGAACTATTTGTATTGTTAGAAGAATAATAATAATAATAAAAATAATAATAATAATGTGTTTATTGGTCCTTTAGTTGATCATACAATGATATCGGACAAGTCATTACATAATATCAATAATAATAATTAAGATTATTACAATAATTACATTGATACAAACTCTTTTACAGAATAAAAAGAATTGTCAATTAAAAACGCCCTAAGCGCCACCTTAAAACTTCCACTCCTGCAATTTTTAATATGTTTAGGCAGGCTATTAAAAAGCTTAGCCCCTGAGATATCAGGACGCCTACAAGACTGGCTAAGATTGTGACCTTCAATTCTAATATCCTCTCTGTTTCTAGTAAAATGGTCATGACAGTCACCAATTGTCGTTGTTAAAAGACCACTATTTAAAACATATAAAATTGAGTTGTAGATATAAAGACATGGTAAAGTAAAAATTTTAAGCTCCTTAAATAACTCCCTACAATGAGCTAAGCTACTGGCATGGGACATGTAACGAATAGCACGTTTTTGGAGTCTGAATAGCCTGATAGCGTGGGGAGACAATCCCCAACAGATAATTCCATACTGTAATCTAGACTGGATATGGGCAAAGTACACTAATTTTACCACACGTAGACTACACACGCTCATTAATCTTTTAATTAGGTAACACCCTGTAGCAACTTTCGTGCTCACATAATTTATATGCACAGCCCAGTCTAGCACCTTATCCACATAAACTCCAAGAAACTGTGCAGCATCACACTCAGTAATTGGACGCGATTTAAGATATATAAGAGGACTTTTATTAATGTGTCTTTGTTTTGTCCTAAACTGCATTAAACATGTTTTACTCGTATTAATAAAAAGTTCATTAAAATCACACCATCCAGCCATTTGATTAGCAGCCAGCCTACCATAGGAGTATAGCGACTCTTGGTCAACGTCGCTGATAAATTGATTGGAGTCATCTGCATAGAGTGTGACTTTCCCAACCGTGACAGAATCGGCCAAATCATTTATAAACACAATAAAAAACAGAGGGGAAAGGACCGAGCCTTGAGGCACGCCTATATTCAGCTTAAATTCATCAGAAAGAGTGGTTTCCAATTTACTTGATAAACATACAATTTGACTTCGATTTTCTAAATAAGACTTTATCCAAGCATAAGAATTGCCACACACTCCCAAGAGCTCTAGTTTTTTAAGAAGTATTTCGTGACTAACACTGTCAAAGGCCTTTGAATAGTCATAAAATATACCTAGCACATGTTGGTTTTTGTCAATAGCCTCAATAACATAAGAAATAAATTCACCCAACGCAGTTACAGTGGACCTGCCCTTTACAAACCCATGCTGGTTCTTGTTTAAAAGAGAATTAGCTTCAAGAAACGAGATTAGTCTATTATACATGGCAGTCTCAAATATCTTAGAAAACACAGGCAGAACTGATATAGGTCGATAATTACTTAAGCTAGCTCTATCACCTTTCTTAAATATAGGAACAACTTTTGCTCTCTTTAAAGCGTCTGGAAATATACCCTGTATAAATGATTCATTAACAATGTGCATAAGTGGGCCTACTATATAAGCAGCCACATGTTTGATAATGTTACATGGAACGCCGTCTAGTCCTGAAGATTTTTTCTTAATAACTTTGTCAACAATGTCATAAAATTCTTTCATTAACATAGGTCTGAGGAACATATAATTAACAGGAGTGCGAGTAGCTTCAGTTCGAGGTTGATTACGATACGAGGTGTCATCTGCAACGCAATTCACCGAGGACATTTCATTTTTCATTACCGCAACACTGGTTCCAAAATAATTGTTGAACATGTCTGCTACCTCTTTCTGAGAAGTGACCAGGGTTGATTCACTCTGAATGCTGATCTCGTCATGCGTGACTTTGTTAGCGCCAGCACACGCGTTTATAACCTCCCAAGCGGCTTTTGATTTATTAGTTGCATTGAAAAGATAGTTCTCATTATAATTGCGCTTCGCATCCATAATACGGTTCCTGTACACTTTCTTCATCTCCAAGTAATTTGTAATATCTGACTGGCATCTGCCCGAACGCTTAGATCGCAAATATGCTTTTTTTACCTTTAATGACAGTTGTGACAGATCTTTAGAAAACCAACTTGCTTTTGATTGTACACGTTGCTTGACTTTCCTAAGGGGAAAGGCACGATTAAACACTGCCATAAATATATCCATAAAGGAATCAAACATATTATTTACAGTTTCTAGTTGAAACACAGGATCCCAGTTAACTTCGCTGATTAAAGATATAAACTTATTGACATTATTAACACCAAAGGATCTCATCTCCTTCTCCGTAACATCATTGATAGGCAACTCCTCCAGCTTTACACCGTGCCGAATTATACAATGGTCCGACAAACCGTAATCACATACTTCAGTTTCGGATAAATTGCTGTCTACATTCGTAAAAACATTGTCAATGCAAGTACTGCACGTTTTTGATATTCTTGTGGGCACAGTGACTGAGCCATGAAAGCCCTCGGCTAAAAAGTAAAAACAGATCAATTATTGAGTGACTGTGAGGATCACTTACCCCAAAGTTAACAATGAATATAACATGAATATAACTATAACATATATAACTGAATATAACAATGGTTAGGCCTAACCGTGACAAAAACGCACTTTTAAGGTGGGTTTTATGACTATTATCACATAAAGCTATGTAGTAGGCAGTAGCTAAAATACACGAACAAATATTAAAAATATATTTTATAGAAATTATAGCCAATATAAACAACGCTCTATTTTACGGTGGCTCCCTTCTCGCGCCATCATTATTCATTATTATCTTGTGAATTTTCAAAGTCAAAAGAGACATATTTTTGAATCAGATAGTAACCCGATGAAATTTTGGAACGCAGCCGAAACAGAAGACTCGTTCTTTGATTCCGTTATTTTATCAGAGCAGCGCGCCAAAATACGTTTTCAAGTTTCAAGTTTTATTTATTTCGTGTTACAAATTACATTCAGTACATATACAATGAATTAGGAACCTTCATGGTTGTGGACATTCATTGGAAGAAGAAGAAGAGGGTGACATCACAAAGTATAATATCTCAAGACTAATGCTAATTAATGCATTATGATCTCAAGATAATAGCCTATGCCACAGATAACATGTTAACAGATTTCGGGGATAACGCGTATGGTGACGATGATGATAATGTTTCGTAGGAAACCAGCCCAGGGACAATATTCTCATGTCCCTTCTTCAGGTGACTTTCTAGGTATAGCGGTATTTGATGTAGATATGAAGGAATGTCCTAAGGCTGATAGTATGACTCAATACCAGCATTGCCTTGTGAGCGAGGAAAACCTTGGAAAACCCCTTCAGTCAGGAATGCCCGTGGCCGGTATCGAATCGGCGTCCTCTCGAATAAAGAGTCTTGCGTCCGCTGAGCCACCTCTATCGGCCACGTATATTATGGTGAAATTCCTACAACAAATAGTGTGACCAATTTGACGATCGAAATGCGTTGCGTGGTGAAAGATTCGTTTCGAAAAATAAGCATCCAGCTATAAAAACCTCTGTTCCTGGTCGTCAACTTGACCAACAATAGCGTTTCATAACATAACATAACAACAATATGCTCCCAACTTATGTGGTATTTTGATGCACTTTATTCCATGCAGCAATTTGATGATGCTGACCTTCTTATAGTCCGCACTCAAAATTCGCACATGAGCATAAAGCAGTATTGGCGAAGAAACATGCCTCAAAATTCTTGCCTGTCATCACGACAAACAGTAAACAAAGCAATCATATTTAGATACTTTTCAAAACAGACCCCAGAGAAAATACGTGGAAAATGATACCAAGAAAACAGTTGAAACTCTGGGTCCCCGCAACATCTGTGTGCATTTCTAAAGTGTGACAACGCTCGTGTACCCCTACTCGTGTCGTGTACTCTTAGAGGTTATTCGTACACTAGAGCTGGTTTACCGGGAGTAATCGAGCGCAGAAGTATATATGTACATGAGATCCCTGTTATACCGCGATTGAGTTGGATTTTGGCTATCATTTCAATTCACTCATAATTATAAACACTTCCCTAACAGTCGATCGCCTGAGATGAGTTCAATTCACTCCCACAAAATGCGAGAGAGAGTCAAAGTAGGATTCAATCCCAGGTAAATCGTCTTGTAAACACTAAACAGCATCGAACATGGCCCAATACCAAATTCCAGGTCTTGAAACTAGTAAATTCTCGTACAACAACGCAACAACGCAATTGAATCGAATTGTATTTCAAATCAGTCCCATTCTCAGTTCTGCCAATGTGAACGGGGCAAAGCAGTGCACACATTCAAGACTGTGATGATGGTGTGATTAGATTGACTGATGGTGAATGAAGGGAGACCGCAGAGAGATTGTGGGTGGCGGAGGTCGTTATCCGAGGACGAGGAAACAAAATATTAGAAATATATTGCAGGACGTATCAGTTAAATAGAACGTTTGCAACATTGTAATATAAATCCGTCATTATTGTATCCAATGCCATTACACACAACACAAAATGTACGAATCAAACGATAGCGTATGACGATCGAGACGGTACGACACTCTAGGTTCAAGGCGCAGGGTTCTTGGGTATAGCCAATGGGTATATACATCCGTAGTACAGCTTGTCGTGGGATATATTTGTCTTCCTCATATATCACCAACTCATCGTCCCAATTGATAGCGTTACCGAAATATTATGATGATGCTTCGTCCAGCGAGAAATAAGTGAATTAACTTGTACCACGGCGACGATACTATGGATAAATATATCTGACTGCCAGTGAATGAAAGATGGAGATAGATGCGTTATGATGTGTTCACTTGTCTCACAACCTGCCCCCACAACCCGCATAAAAAAAAAGCACCTTACCACCTTACCACCTTACCACCTGTCATTCTGTATCCACACCCAAGAGCAATAAAAACACGTACGATCTATCATTGAGAAAGGTCAAGGCGTTGGACATAATTATCCTGAGGTGGTCAGCATAGAATACAAGACGTCAAGAAATACAAGAAATAATTAGTATTAATTTAATCAGGTTTCTCGATACACCGTATACGCCTTTGGCGGCTGTTGATTTGTCAAGACTGTGAACATTCTTTACATATTAATGTGGTTACTTACAACGTGATTACTATTTTACCAACCTTTGTTAAAGACCGGAATGTACAATATAGTACCGGTACTTATATATTTTAATGAAGTAGGCCTTGTTCCTTGCGATATGGGAGAGTATACGAATACGCACAATAATATACAAATAAATCCCTTGCTTGTTTATAGTGACCACCCCCAAGTATACGCGTACTGGTACCAATGTAAATCTTTCACGCATTTCAGACCACGCACTCCATAAATATAATATTATATTATATTATATACAAAACAAATACATTGAATACAAAACACAATCATAATTAATATTAAACCTTAATAACAAACAAATAATGAAATACCAATCTAACACTTATAAGCTCTTGGCTCCATTTTTGCATTGATCAATTATTTCTGTTATATAACGTTGTGATATCAAATTATGTTTTATTTTCAAGGGCCTTAATTGCGTGAATCCCAACATTTTGCTTTTGGTTCTTGGGAACGGGGGGGGGGGGGGGGGGTGGGGCAGAGAGCTAAACAATCTTGTATTTCTGCGATAATAATGTCAATCGATCACAAACACACTTCCTAAATCATTCTGTGCTGATATGCGTTTTGTCAGTTGCCACGCCTCTTTTGTGTCTCCAAGCTCTTCTCAGTCAGCCTTCTTGGCGTTACGTTGGCTTCTAGCTAGGCATGAGTGATTTTGTAGTTTATTGAATGTCTATTTATACATTACTATTTATTTGGGAATGATCCAGTTCAACAAAGAATTGCCAATTGGTTGCTCATTCTATATAAAAAAATGTTTGTTTTATCAATTATGTTCCTCTTCTCTCCCGACCCCATCGCCTTATTGTTGCAATGCATGTCGCGATGGGTCCATTTGACCGCTCGGGTCAAATTAGTTGTCTGTGCTCGGGTAAAGCCCGGAGCTACGGACGATCTTTTTCCTCCTTTCCTCGATCAGTCACTTACGCTAAACTTTCACGTACCGGTACGCAAGAGGAAGATGGACTTTCCTCGTGGCTGGCATCCAAATAAAGGCCTAAGCGTTGAGGAAAGAACAGCACGCAATATGCAGATAATCCGGACAACGATAAGATAGTAATATTATGTCCCCATTTGAAAAACAAAGAAAATACTCCGAGCTTGAAAAAACACTGTTTAATTAAAAACTAAACATTTCATTTACACTCCTGGAATTTTCATATGTGTGCATAATAGGTATTCGTATAAAATAGTAAACTGCATATGAGACCTTCGAATGAGAAATATGTTTTGATCATAGAGTAAAACAAGGACATTTAATCAAATTATTATAACAATAACAATAATAACCAATATTATTATTATAAGAAAAATATTTATTTTTGGACTTCAGAACTAAATTTTATTTTGTATAGCAATTTTGTATTGTATACACTTTTAGACCAGGGAGAGTATTTAAATAAAACTCCACGAGAAATGGCGTAAATTGCGTAAAAAACAAAGCGCATAAATTTAAAATAATAGTTACAGTAAAGGTGTGGTTAAAGTCTAAGTGGATGAGTTACAATAAAGTTATTTATTACGGGCATTCGTATGTCTGCGTTTTCGCGCCTGAGGAAGGGTCACGCAAAGCTCTCGAAAATGTACGAACTTTATTTTATGTTCATGAACGTGGTTAATGTTCGAGTGGTGTTTTGTTTGTGTGTTTGACGGCAAACATTATTAAATGAGACTCGTCCAACGTGGTCGGACGGTGGCGTACGCAGGAATATATTTCGGGAGTAATTTCACCCATAGTAAACCATAGCTATAACAAGGTCTCCACAAACGAGACAATGGGGGGTGGGGGGGGGGGGATGTCCCACACTATAGCGCTGCAGGCAATTAAAAAAAAAATCCGCCTCTTTGAAGTGGTTATGAAGTGGTTAGTGGTTGTGTTTTAGAAGAAGTTGGGGTGCTTTGCTGGACGGAATACATTACACATACATACATTACATACACAAATTAATATAGTATTACAATTCTTATACAATTTCACCTACGGGAGTGTATCTTGACTAAGCAAATAGAGAAATGAATACGTTGATTTGCAGAGTATTATTATTAAAGCTGGGATTTCTGGGGGGGGGGGCTCGAGCCCCCCCGGATACGCCACTGTGGTCAGAATATCAGTTCGATAGAACTCCAAGCTCGACGAGCCCCTGCCAGGGAATTTACGGACATTATCGATAATAATCTCCCTTCCTCATGCAGTTCTTATTTACACGCCTACGCTATCCTGCATTGCATTCTTCTTGTTATCGTTGATGTTTTCAGTCTCCGCCACACGAGGAAATAATTATACAGTATGTGGAAACGATTGCGTTATAAATAATTATAGCATACAGGGCAAATTACGATTAGGATAAATCAGATAATTTCTCTCACTCGTCTTGGCAACGATACAATCTAAGACTGCACTTATATCTACTGACTTATCATCTTCACTCTGGCAGTATGAGAACGTAATAGAATATGTTTTACAGTGGCTGGGAAATATGTTTTTAAGAGTTTTATTGGATAAATAAATAGTGTTATTCGGGGTCATAATAATGTCCCACAACGTTGTGATACTTTATCATATCAGTTAACTTAATTGTTAGTAAGTATTACTTTGTATATCAGTGCAGTTGTATCCAAGGGGGGAGGGGCGGTATGGGATTCAAACCAACCCGGAACAAAATAATTAAAAAAAAAAAAAAAAAAAAATAGAGAAACGAGTGTGAGAAAGAGAGAAGGGAGGAAAATACCATTTTGCATTATTTTATTGCTTCCCACTGCCACGAAATAATTAAGAAATAATGCTGAGCGATCGTCCCACTCTGAAATGTGTTTTCAGATGTTCAAAACGTTAAACATGAAGAAGAAATTTGCATTCAGCATCCGATCGACCCCCCCCCCCCCCTCTCCCCAGCCCACTTGTGAGTTTCTGGGTACGCCACTACTGTGTACTGTACTGTATCTACTTTCCTTGAGAGAGAGTGTAGTTCGTTGCAAGGGACCTTCTACCACACAGAACGGAACCAAGGTACCAACGGAGTTTCTCAAAGTCGTTTGAGCGATTAGGGATTGTCTTGTCACCGGGGAGGAACAATAATTATAGGGAGCCAAAATAAAGCGGAAGCGGAAGCAACGTCATCTAGGCCCCTAGGGGTTCGCCAGGATTTTAGTAACGCGAAGCAAAAAGATAGACATTCTGAAGTGGGAGGAGAAGAGGTTAATACAACAGTTATACTGTTTAGTCAAATATCTCTATTATTCATTCGTCCCCTACCCCTAGGCACAGATACAATATTCTTGTACTAGGGGAGCCCGTTTTTTCTAACAGTTTCATGCATGTTATTCCCCGCATAGAGAACAAATCCATTGCAACAACGGGCGCCCTGAGGGGTAGGGGACGACTATAAATTCTAGCAAATTGAGATAATTGTAATTCCTATTTTCTGTTTTCGTCCGAAAGCAATATTATTTATGCAACAATTTTAGACAATTGTATGTTCTTTGTACCTTGTACTTTGATAGTAGGCCACGTCAAAGTAAAATTGTAAATTAATAATGTAATACATTAATTTAGCTCGTACCGGACCTTTTACAATTTAATACAATTGCTCACGTTTAGATGCAGTAGTACATACATAGTCAAACGTGTCCCATCGTTTACAATATGAAAATGGCAGTGCCCCCCCCCCCCCCCCCCCCCCCCCAGCAAATAACCCACGAGAGGCCCATGGGACTAATATTGACATTGATCTGTCATCTGTCTGAAACGTGGAATGGGTTGCAACTTGCAATGAATGAAACTCTCGAATCTCGTATAATATCGTATCACTGGTTTGGTAACACTGTGGAAACAGTTCTCTTCGTCATTTTGCGATTTCGTTGTAGGCCAGCATCTAAAATAATAATACTTGCATGGGTATTGGGTCCACATTCACTTATTTTTCAATTCATTCACAATTCTTCAAGTCAAGTGCCACCGTGCGAAACCTTATTTTGGTATAAACATTGAGTATGATTTGTTATAAGACCCAAAGAAAGAGTGCCCTCAAAAATCTTAATTTTATAATATTATTCTGAATGTATATGACAATAACAGTAATATTATACAATATATAGCTGATATATTGTAAGGTAAATCGAACTAAATAACATGTAGTTTACGTAATGTGATATTCAGTTTGTAAAATAATGGTGTCTGAAATTCGTAAATATACTAAACAAATAATAATTTAGACTTGGCATAATATGATGGTGTTAGATAACAATTATTGACATTACAAAATATAGGAATATTAATAACAAACGCATATTATTTATGATTGGTAGATATTATTACGTAACATTATTATGTATGAATTATCCCTTTTGTAAAGCGGTAACTTGA
>OX246738.1:58341669-58469169 GCA_945910005.1 Isoperla grammatica
TAGTGAGTTTACGACTGTAATCCTGTATCTTTCTTATCTATTTCCATGCATTGTTTATACGACATTTGTGCAATTCAATTATAGGTCATGTCATATTGATACATGCAAATATTAGGAAATACAACAAGTATAATAACTAACAAAAATTACAAAGCAATTGCCCTCTTTTATTTTACGGAGGCGCCATTTCATGTCAACATACAATGGAGACATTTCTCTGTCGCACCATTTTGTTGTTTGTTATCCTTATCTATAGTTGATATTTTCTCCGCTTGAATAAGCGATGCCTCTGATTGGCTCTTACTGAGTGAATCATCACTGATGAAGCGTCACGAGCATCGAAAGATTCATAATAAGTCGTGGTATGATCAAACTAGATCCTCGTACGAAAGCGCATAAGTCGCGGAACGCGTGCGGTAGTAAGTAGCTACTCTTGCTGGTGTTGCTTGTGACTGACTGATTGGAAATACGAAATATCAACGCTCTTCGCATTCTTCTCGACGGAGAAATGGAACTGTGGCCCAATCCACCTGAAGTGTCAATACACGTATGTTAACATGAATAGCTTGCATATCTTACAAACTCACAGTACCATTTCAAGTTGTAGGGCTATAGTCTCTAGTTTTGCCGAATTTGTGTCTTATAATATGGGGGCAAAAAATGCAATTTTGAACATAAGTCAATCTTACGGAACGTTTGCTTATAAAATATAGTGAAAGTGGTGGTCAGATTAAAGTATTTCTGTACGAATTATTTACAACGTGGTTTCAGGGTTTTGTAACTTACATTTCATTATCATGTTTTAATGCTATTACGCGTTTGGTACGCGCATTGGTATTTTCCGGTTAGGCGCACAATGTAAAATGGCCAACGGCGCTGTATTCGTGTTCGTGTTATAAATGAATGAATGAATGAATGAATGAATGAATGAATGAATGAATGAATGAATGAATGAATGAATGAATGAATGAATGAATGAATGAATGGATGGATGGATGGATGGATGGATGGATGGATGGATGGATGGATGGATGGATGGATGAATGGATGAATGAATGAATTGATGGATAAATGAATGAATAAGTAAGTAAGTAAGTAAGTAAGTAAGTAAGTAAGTTAGTATGTAAATAAATAAATAAATAAATAAATAAATAAATAAATAAATAAATAAATAAATAAATAAATAAATAAATAAATAAATAAATAAATAAATAAATAAATAAATAAATAAATAAATAAATAAATAAATAAATAAATAAATAAATAAATAAATAAATAAATAAATAAATAAATAAATAAATAAATAAATAAATAAATAAATAAATAAATAAATAAATAAATAAATAAATAAATAAATAAATAAATAAATAAATAAATAAATAAATAAATAAATAAATAAATAAATAAATAAATAAATAAATAAATAAATAAATAAATAAATAAATAAATAAATAAATAAATAAATAAATAAATAAATAAATAAATAAATAAATAAATAAATAAATAAATAAATAAATAAATAAATAAATAAATAAATAAATAAATAAATAAATAAATAAATAAATAAATAAATAAATAAATAAATAAATAAATAAATAAATAAATAAATAAATAAATAAATAAATAAATAAATAAATAAATAAATAAATAAATAAATAAATAAATAAATAAATAAATAAATAAATAAATAAATAAATAAATAAATAAATAAATAAATAAATAAATAAATAAATAAATAAATAAATAAATAAATAAATAAATAAATAAATAAATAAATAAATAAATAAATAAATAAATAAATAAATAAATAAATAAATAAATAAATAAATAAATAAATAAATAAATAAATAAATAAATAAATAAATAAATAAATAAATAAATAAATTTATTATTTTATTTATTTTTTATTTATTTTTTATTATTTTTTTTTGCGATGATCGATGAGCAGTTATTATTTTGTCTGCACTGCACTCATCCTGCAATAATCTATAGCTGTACCACAGGCTGTACGCTCTTTACATGAACATTTCCATCTCGAGTCACACATACACTTTTATGATAGCCTCGCATAGCCCCAGCATTTTGGATTGTTTCATTGAATTTGGTGGCATTTTACGAAATTTGGAGTTTTAGTGTATATATTTTGTCATTGATATGCCGTTATAGCGTATGCCACAAAAATCTTTTTCGAAGCACGGAAGATGTAAATTTGTTTTTGTGTATACTCAGGCCTTAATTTGTAATTGAAAAGGAACCGGAACGCATAGTTTGTTCGTCAAATATAATTTGGCACCAACCCCGCCCACATTTATACATTGTGAACACAGATAATATGTTATTACTGTATTCATTAGTTATCTGTTTAGTGTCAGTGGTCAGTCAGAAGGTTATTGTCTATGTTCTGGCTACCTAGGGGAATTCATAAACTTGAATAACTTGCATTCATACCAACAAATAAAGAAATATATTTGTGAAATTTTCAGAGATACGAATTAATCCACGAGTTTTTAAGGAGTAACCTACGTTGCGAAATCATACTGGAACGCGCGTTCTGGTTTCGGAAAAGGAATCGGAACTGCGTTTCGGTGCGTTCCGGCTCAAATTAACCCCTGTGTATACTCCATATACTTGTGTAGTACAACGCTGTTTGTTTGCAATAACTTTCCTTGGCAACTCACGTTTCAATATAGGCCAGTAAAAAAATAATTCTGTATTGCTCTATAGATGTAATAAAAAAGCATAGTTTACAGATAAGCTGATTATATAACTTGTCGAGACTGTATAATCCAGTCGCAATGAGCTACGATATATATGTAACGTTACAGCTACAAGGAAATATATGCGCAAGGACTGTATTCCCTGTGTGACTGAAGGAAACGCAGGAAAACCCTTCAGCTAGAAGTGCCAGCTGCCACTATAGCGGGAAACCCGTGTAATGTAATAAATAATATCCACACAAAACAAACACGGAAAATTGATCAATATCACCATCACGTAACTTTTCATTTAAGACAGCTGAACAAGTGACTTGTTGTAACTGAACACGGCTATTCAATCAAAATTCAAGTGCATAGTCCATTCCAAATTTAAATTAGTAATTGTTAATCAATCTGGCATAGGCCCTACCGTTCTAAATTTTAGAATTGGAAATTTAAAAAGTAGGTGATTCTGGTTTTGAGACACATGTAATTTCATTCTCATCGGGTGAACAATGTAGGCTGTGGAGCGTTCACAAGATTTGAAAGAAGAAGAAAAAGAATGTCGCTAATTCTTCGTGCTAAGAATAAGATCTTGGAAACGGGTAAACCAATTTCTATTAAACTGGGCCACTCATAAATAGGCGTTGGCTTGTATAATGTGTAAATTTCATTTTTCTGTCGGATCATATTTTGTTCACCGTTAATTATTTCGAAACGATTAGTAAAGTGTACTACAGTCAAATATTGCATGTTGTCGCAAGCCACAGTGGCCAAGTGGGAAGGCATTACCATATTCTGACTGGTTGATGGTCCTGACCGCTAAGTGCATTTTAGCGCGAAACTTTGAAAATACTTCAAACAACAACTTACTCGAACACTGTACTACAGCAGCCATCTCGTAGCTACATCCAACGCACACAAATGGCCGAAAGGCTCGTGAAGTCGTGAACCCACTATTAATTAATTTTAAAAACATATCCTGTGAAGATAAGTCTTGCTCCTCAATAACAAGGGGGCTTAGCAGCCGCTGTAATGTTTAATTTGGAGCCACAAGCCATTACGAGATGCAACTTTAGAAAGGTTTCCTCCCGTTCCTATTTGTCCCTTTCCTAACCCTCCCCCCGACGTCATAATATGATCTTAGTGGTCGAGTACATCATTAAACAACAAATAATCAAATCAAATAATTAATCGTAGGAATTCATTAGATTAAATATTGTCCTTATTTTTAATTTAGGGGGGAATCGAATATCCTCCCCCCCCCCCCCCCATCGCACGCCCCGGGTAAGAGCACTAATTCTCTAGTCTAGGGGATTACACAATGGTATGTAATGAAAAGCAATTAATAATTTTAATTTACAAATGGGGGATTCTCCATGGACCACATGGGCTAGATGGGCACAGCCTCCCCTCCCATGCACGTGCATGTCGAGCGAGTGAAGGTGTGTTTGAGCGGGGGGTGGGGGGCAATGTTGGGGTAACGCGGAAGAGGAGTGGTGACCGTGCTCGGAGGAGAGTGTGTAAAAGGAACTCCGCCGCTCCCCACACCTCCAATCGTCAGTTAGCCGTTGAACGACACACACGCACGCACTCTCTCTTTCTCTTGTACGTCATGAGGCCGAAGAACTCGATCTTTAGTTCGGTGTGTTCTTGCTACGATCAGACGAAACTCCATCTGGAACCTGAGGAGAATGATGAAGTAATTGGACAACATCAGCATCCTGAAATCTGCCCCAAGGTAGGTGACAGGTGACAGGTCGCTGCCTGATCTCCGGAAATAATTTGTTTTAACTGTTTGTTTGCCGGTTTTAAATGAGTAAAATAAACAGAATATTATATTTTACCAAGCACGTGACAAACTCTTCGGTATAGCTATAGTTGTGTGCTCTATGTGGAGGGGGGTGGGGGGGGGGGGGGGAGGTGTACAGCCGACGACCTGTGCACACAATAATCTGTTCTGAAATCTAACAACACGAATTATATATATATGAAAATGTATTGTATAAAATAATGTTACTCGCGAATTACACTAGTATTTTGTTTTAATGTAAAACGAACTAAATTTAGTGTGAATATACCGTATACGTACTTTATTTCGATGTCCATATCTATCTCTTTACGTAGTCTTGGTGGTGCTATAAAGGCGATGCTGTGAAATTGAGCTACAGGAAACATACTGATCTTACCGTTACATTCTGCCCCCCCCCCCCCCCCCCCCCCCCCCCGCCCGCATGACCACGCCTCAGATCAGCCCTACTCAACCACTCTGAAATAAATCGGCAGTTGACATCGAACTTGCAATTCGGGTCTTATGAAATAAAGAAATATTTTTAACTAAAAGTTTTTCTGTAAACTCTTGACTCTTGAGAACGATTTCAACTGTCACAAAGTAAATTCTTCCTAAATACATGTTCTTGACAAATACTTGTTTGGGTGGCAGAAAGGCAATTTGTATGTCTCACTCTCATGCTAATGTTTTTCCACTTGAGTTAGTATCGAATTGACATAAGCTTAAAACACGTACAATTACTGCCTTTGAATATACAAGTGCGCATAGTAAGTGGTGTGGCTAGATTACTTACAAGCAATGCACGTCATTGGCGGACACGTGGATCTCTGTTGACGTCAGCAGCCGTCAGTGTCAGCTGATCAACTTGCATACACACACGTGCCTGCATTTCATCGCTAGGATGATCCCGCCATAAAGACGAGACCTGAGACACGCGCACTAGAAGCTAAATATAGTTGCTTGTCTTACGTTACCTACTCACTGGATTACCGAATACATTATATTTCCTTGAAGGCTAGTACATATTATTATATTATTATCTCCTTTCACCGAGAGATGTAACCAGTAAACGATAGGTAAGAATACGATACGATATATATTTCCAAGCAATCTGGTACAAGTATGCACTTTTTTAACAGCACCCGCCGATCCTTTTACAACGTACCAGTTCTGCTAGTCTTGGCAATCAGGTGATTCTTTAAACCGGTTTAAAAACCCGTGCAGCATTTTAAATATAGATGAATCAATTACCATATTGTCATACAGGTCTATGAGCTGTAACGGAATTAAGAAGGCGTGGTTGAAACCTGATTCGAAGATTGGTCAGAATGCAGAGGTTGTCTAGACGATAGAATTCCAAACTTCACAAGGTCACCCAATGCAAGGAAACCTAGTGAACCGTGCAACTGTAGAGTAGATGTAAAGGTAGAGGTAGAGTAGAGTAGAGTAGAGTAATTTATTGACCAATTGTGGCAATTGAAGCGTACTTGACACATATGTCGTGTCAGTCTTGTACCTAAATACAGCTAATAATTATAATAAATACAGTACAAATATAATTACAAAAGATGTGCGATCCGAAATGATGGGAACTGCGATGTACAAAGGAGATCATAGAAAACTGTTAATGATATGAAGGACCTCGGTAAACGTATTTAGTCAGTACCTTACAAAATGTTTTTATTATTATATTATTGCATTTTCAACATTCGATTGTGACTGTAAGATGCAGAATATGTGATAACGAATAATGATGCCGGAAGCAGACCTTGATTCGAAAACCAATTCAACAATGATACATAATAAAATAAACCTTTCTTTTTGAACAAATCATAGTCGTAAATCTATTTGTAAAAGTAGGTTAAAGTTATATCAGGAAATATTAGGCCTACAAATACGCCTCTAAGTTTTAATTATGTGTGCAACAACGATAGTCGAGACGGTGGGTTAGAAATGAATGCCCGCCAGCGCTAAACATCATTGCCCTTACCAGAATTCGTAGGCCCTACTGGGTAGCAACAGGTTGGCTTGCACGGCCCCACCCATTTTGTTCACTGTGGCCACCATCTCGCTTATCTACTGGAACCGCGGTGATGTTTATACCGGTAGTTTTGAACATCTATTTATATACACATTACACATGCTGCTCTTGCAAGAATGTTGACAACTAAAACGTAACAATAGCACGTCAAATTGCAGTGTTTAAAATGCATTTTTATCATATCGAGATAAAAGCAAAATCTTTACGAATATGTTGCCTTACTTCATTTTTTTGTTTTTAACTTAATAACCAAATATGTATAATGTGCAGGCTACATAACTATTAACTATATAATGAAATTAATAACGAATTGGAAAACATACTGTTAACTGAGTGTTGTTTCTGTTTATATTATTGATTGAATAGTTTCTTTTTTTCTTTCTCCCTGGATCACTGGGGGTTTGGCTCTTTGCTTGCGTCTATAATAATAAAACATACCATAATATAATACATGCCATAATATATATATATTACTTTTAATGTAAACCTTTATAAAGAAACACAATTAACAACACACTATGCAGAGCTGTTGGTGGATTCATAATAACTCGAAAATAGATTGATAAAAGTAACTTGTAAAACCCTCGGTAAAAACGTAACTATTGCTGGATTTGCTCTGCCTTCTGCAGCTTGAATCTTATTGTTGGCTATATGCGCGGGCCTGGGTCAATGATTGTAATTGATCGATTACTGAAGTGTTGATCTGCTTCTGCTGCCAGTTCCTATCAGTCTTATCTCATCATACAGACGTTGAAACAATACATCAAACACTTCGTTCTACACCAAGCGTCACAAATGCTATCACAACAATCAGACAGACGTTGAAACAATACATCAAACACTTCGTTCTACACCAAGCGTCACAAATGCTATCACAACATTCAGACAGAACCAAGCATATCATAACTGATACAAATCTTGTTTTATTACATTATAATTTTCAATCTAAAATACTGAAATTAATGAGAGATGGTGACTTTGGAATAGTGGAGACAACGTGAGGTACAAACAAAATGCGTCTGTGGAGTCAATAACTTGATCCACTTTGGATTACAAGGTCACGAGATCCCAATCATGTGACCATCATTATGTCCAGCCGAAGAAAAAAACAGAAACACCCAAGAAAAAAACTCCCAAGTAGCCGAACTTTTACTATCATAGATGACCACACCCTTAATCGGCGACGCTTATACTTAACAGAAAGAGGTCCAGCCTTGAATGAGATGAGAGTCGGCGGCGTTGACGAGAAGTCAGTTTGTACCATCCTCTAACAAGATTCAGATTCAGATTTCAGATAATTTTATTCTCACACAGAATACATACATGTTTACTCAAAACTGGCTATTTATATAAAGTTGGAGAAGCCTGCAAAGTCATGGAGACTTGAGTGCAGGCCATTTACAAAATAGTGTAGAATATTAATTTTGTCAGATGGCGACAGTATTAATGCATAACGCAATATGCTAGCAATGTCTCCAATGGCGACAGTATTAATGCATAACGCAATATGCTAGCAATGTCTCCAATGGCGACAGTATTAACGCATAACGCAATATGCTAGCAATGTCTCCAATGGCGACAGTATTAATGCATAACGCAATATGCTAGCAATGTCTCCAATGGCGACAGTATTAATGCATAACGCAATATGCTAGCAATGTCTCCAATGGCGACAGTATTAATGCATAACGCAATATGCTAGCAATGTCTCCAATGGCGACAGTATTAATGCATAACGCAATATGCTAGCAATGTCTCCAATGGCGACAGTATTAATGCATAACGCAATATGCTGGCAATGTCTCCAATGGCGACAGTATTAATGCATAACGCAATATGCTACCAATGTCTCCAAAAATCCGTCTGTATGGATAACAATATTGGTCAGTTTGTTTTTTACATCCCTCTCTGTGATTGTAGTTTATTTGTTTATTGTTAGTTCACAGGATTAGGTACTTTTAAGTGTACATAGGCCTATAGCTGATTTATTTATATGAAAAAAGTAGTACCGAAAAAATAACTTTTGAAATAACAATGCTTTCGTCATAGCCGAGTGATCCATGGCCAAGCAACGAACCCAGACTTCCGATATTACAAATGCATCAACAAGGAATGCATCCATGCATCAATTCTTTTGGGACCATTAGACATTTTAAATGCGCTAGCTAGGATGCGTTAAAGAATAATATCAACTTACGTACACAGATAAAAAGACATCCCAATGAAAAAAGCAAAGCGTTTGTTATTATATGATGTCACACAAGTATTGGTATACGAAACTCACATTAAGTGCGTATATAAAAGTAATTCCCACCGATCCTCTAGAAATACTGGTGCTGTATTACAGAGTAATAAGTTTATGTCTTGGGTGAGTGACTGAATACCAATTGCCAAAGTCTTGTCAAGGGATTGACACGATTTCCATGGAATATGTGTGAACGCCCATTCTTATAGTTAGGAATACGATTAGCGTGTATAATGAAGACAATTTCGGAATACATTGCAATGTTTATTTGCCAGTGGCGATGCTAGGAAGGTTGAGGCGTCTGTGACGGTTGAGATGCAAAGGTTCTCAATCACAACGTGCACATGTAAAAATATCACTCTCCTCATCGTTGCTTGAGTTGGTCATGAATATAGCTGCGATTGTTGTATCAACTTCGGCGATAACATTTTATAATACAGTAGGCTTGATGATTAACCGTGGTGTTTTGGCTCCCAGCACCAAACCGCAGTACGCCTTATTGTAATATTATGCTCTTTCAATTTAAAGAAATAATTAATAAGTAAATTAGCAAATCTGTTCGTTTTCATACTTGCATACAACGTTTGCCTATATTTATTATAAAGTTTTTTTTTGTAAGAGTAATATGATATGCAAATGATTTGTTTGATTTACTGCGAAAAAAAAGTCGCTCATCTGGCAACGCGGAGCGTTTCCCTAGTAATAAAAATGTGTTTGTGACGGGTGATCCAAAGGGGAAGGGGAACGTATAGCTGATACTTGCGAATGTATAAAGTCTCTGGTGCAGTCCATCTTGAAGAATGTAAAAAGTGTCGTAACTCAAATGATTTAAAAAATGTGAACGATTCTGCCTTGTGATTATAATAAGTGCCAGCGCCATTATCTATCAAGTCTAGAAAGCCCGATAATGATCTAAACACAATATTCACCCGGAACAACGCAAGTACACGTGTAATTAATAGTTGGAGTGCGAATGGAGCTGGAGTGCGTTCGACATATTACCGATAAGCCCATTGATTTAATTCAAGGACGACCTTGTATATGCACTTTGAAACGACATGACAAATCACACGTACAAAGGAATTTGAAAATCTAGTACCAAAAGTATATTATAATAAACTAATACATCAAACCACGAATTTGTTATAATATTGTGATCCTTGTAATGTATGCAAAGTTGCTCAAATGTTAAGCTGCTTCACAATCACCAATCCACAGAATCCTCGCGCTACTCTCAAATCTCATTGGTATAAAAATAATTTGGCGACATGCGACTGTGTATTTTTAACTTCGATCGCAACGACCATCGCGTCAGTCCTAAATAGTTAGTAAATAGTAAACCATAGACAGGCGATGACAGCTTTCAGTACTCCGACCGTCTGACAGAGCGCCTGTCAGTGTCAGTTTTCATTGTCAGTCTGTGCAAAGATCTTTGTATGTTTTGGCATTTCTAATATTCTATTTTTTGGTTAGTTAGCGACACCGAATTGTATTCTATTGCCTGTTGGCATTGAAATATAACAGGTTTTGTTATGGCTGTCGAAATTCAATTAATACCAAATAATATGGCTAGACCAGTTTAGTTTATCTATATAGATGTTTAATACTAAATATGTCGTTGCATCAGTCACATGTGAGACATATGGCCTGTGATTGGACGAACTGAAACAACAATCGCATCTTTCAAACGGATGGGCACATGTATGGGTTGTGAACCTCTATACCTCTATAATCGACAAATGCATTTTGCATATTGTCGTAGGGTTAATAAGCATGCTATTTTGCTCATACGTGCATAGGCTACATTAGCATTAATTAAATTAGGAAAATATATTAATGTGAGACATTATTCATAATCACAACTTTTATAATACAGATAGACTAAGTAAGTATGCATGTTTTGCATTTTCCAATCATAGCACCTGACCCGACATGTTCTGAAATATGTACACAGCTGTAAATTTTTGTCTACACAAAAACAAAAACAAAATCATGATCATGTGTTCATTGTGCTAGTTATGATCACTGACATAACAAAGAGAATCGCATTTAAAATGATCCCATCTAAAATGAGTGTAAGTACTTCGTGGAATTGTAATAAACGTATAATTTAGGTGCTATTGCTACGTAACAATTAAGGCGCCGATAAGTCGGGGAATGTTGTGTGCACCTGTACAAAAGTGCTAAACTGTTTCAGCCCCAGGTATCTCGCCAGTTAACTAATTAAGCAATTTCGTAATAATTATTGTGGTCGAACATAAAAAGTTGGTTTGGAAAATTAAATTCACGTTACTCGAAGTACGGTACCATTATTTCAGTTGCGGCAGCCGGACGACAATTAAATGCTTATTTCATGAAACTGCTAGACGCGGATAATAATGCCATCGATTTGTTGTCTTCTATTCCAATCCAACGCCTCTCTTTTTCTTGTTTGGAGTTTGCAGCGAGTTTGGCCATATAATTGATACATTTTGGCTTAAAATACAAAAAAATACTGCGAGAACACTGACCTCTCTCATGTATTAGAAGAATATAAGCACAGATATATAAGTCCAGAGAAAAGGGGAAGAAAGGAGGTAACATTAATTTTGAAAGTTGGCGAAATATTTAACTAAAATGTTAGTACGATACATGGAGGATTCAATACGGTATTGAGTACGATCCGGCTGTTCAATCCTCCATGTAAACACTTTAAACTCGGATTGGATCGGTTGAATCCAATCCCCTAAAAGCTGGGATCGTATTGAGAGATTGTATTGAATCTGTGCATGTAAACGACTTTCTAGTATCGTATCGAATTTACCAAGGTTGTTGTTGTTGTACGTGTGTATTGTGACAGTTGACGGCAATCAGCACGCGGTTCAAAGCGTCATACCGCAAACTCAGACGTCGGACTGTGCGTGTTTACTTAAAAAGAAAACGAGCAGTAATGTCTAAACGAAACGTGTGGTCGTGTGAAGAGGTAACATGACAAAAAACAAAACAAAATTAAGGTTATGGTACAACCGCCTGTGTTACACCAACTAATGCATCCACTTTCTGATAGCTAGATTAAAGATGGCAGTAGATAAGAAGTTCATAAAAACACCGCTAGATTGCAATCGCTTGGTATTGAAAACGAACTGAGTGCGTGATAAATTCGGGTCATGTAAACGCATCGATCTGAATCCAATCCAATCCCAATCCAATACTCAATACGCCATGTAAACATAGCTATTGTGGCGGACCCCCCCGGAACCGATAGGAAGGCCGGTCCTTCCTATGGGTTCTCGGCCTTATTGTATAAACACTCTGAATATTTATTTATCTCACTTCACCTTTCTCCCTTACATTATTTATATGAATTTATTATTGTGTGAGGCAACTTTTTGTCAGCAACCTTCATTGAAAACCAGTTACACAACATTGTGACGTGAGTGGTGACGATAACGGTAATTAAGTTTTCGTTACTTTGTATACTTTGTATATTTATTCATCCGGATTATCATTTGGTTTTAAAAACGCCCTCATTTGTATTATTTATTACCGCAATGTTGCAACCCACTGCAGGGTGATGGCCCCCAATTGCGCCTGCACTGTTATTATCTTCAGAGCAGTGAAGCACAATACCAAGATCTACTGAAGCTATATTAGCTGTAGCTTTTGTGTGTGGCAGTGAGACCTAACATTAAGAAGCCATTTTGAAGTGGGGCATCGAATGTTAACGGAATATAGTTTATATTTTTAGATTCACTTATTTTTTATTTTTGGTCGTTTAAAAAAGTGTGTTCTTATAGCTGATCAACCAATTCGGGTGTAGGGGGTGGAAGGTTCCCACCATCACTTGAGTTGAACCTCGGGTCTATACCTAATGACATCTCTTCTAGCCATGCCTGACGCTTCTCCCCTTTTCTTCGTTTGTCCCGCTAACATCACTTCTTCAATATCTTCTTCTTCTCCTATTTTCCCATTTCCGATATTTAAAAAAAATCTTTTTGTAAGTCAATCTTTGGAAAGTCTTTTAAACACGTTAGTTAGTATTGATTATAAAAACTATTAAGATTTTAATTAATTGCAGTAATTCTGTTGGTTGTATTGGTCAGTGGTTCGCGGTTCAGGCTTTCTTAAGAATATCTATAAGTAAAATAATAATAAACAAATTCTGATAAACATTAAATTTGTACTGATTAGTTTTGGGTCAAATAGTTCGTTTCTCGGATCATTAAATAATTGCAGAGCGCCCCAATTCATGATGGCTTCTAATTGGTTCCTCAGAGCTCGCGGTGGGGGTAGGCATTATAATAACTGTCTAACATTCCAAGTCGTTGACTGGTAGCGGACCCTTTATTGCTTCGTCAAGATATACATATAGGCCTACAAGCACATATAATATATGAACATGCAAGGCACTTTTTATAGACTTCCATCCACCACTTGTTTTATTATGGAGAAAATAATTTACAAAAATCCTTCCAGTGAATTAATTGGTAGTGACGAGAATCGAAACGACTCCAAGCCGACTCAGAGCACCGCGCAAAGCACCTGCCAGTGGGTGATATCGGTGTATTATGCATGGTCATAGATTTTTAAAATATTGCAAGCTTCCATAAAAACAAAAACACACACACACATTGTTCTGATAATAATTATACGCTATTATTTAACAATGAATGTCATCATAGTTTATTATAAATGCCACAACTAACATTATGGTTGAATACAGGCAGACGCGTAACTAGGCATCGGTAACCCGGGTAGATACCCGAGTAAAAATTCCCTAAGTATAAGTGTTCATTGCATGCCTACAGCTATTACAAATGCACTAGGACCAACCGCCCAAACCTAGCCCCAAACTTAGACCAAACCTAGCCCCAAAACTCAATAGTACTTAATCATTCTCGTCCATTTTTCCATTTTTGTTTAAGTTTTCTGGTGTGTGCACTACACAAACGACAGTATTTCAGTTTTGCATTTAGTCCGGTAATTTTTCTGAAACGCTCAGAAATCACTCTAAACCCCCGAATTTAAAAAAAATCGCCTGCGGAGCTGTTGTTGGGGGGCTCGCCCCCCAAACCCTCCTGCTATTTTTGCCTGAAGTCCCTATCTCCGCATCTTACCCGGGTAATATTGGTTCCCTGGTTACGCCCCTGAATACAGGGATTAATTTGGGCCGGAACGCACCGGAACGTAGTTCCGATTCCTTTTCCGAAACCAGAACGCGCGTTCCGGTATGATTTCGTAACGTAGGTTACTCCTTAAAAACTCGTGAATTAATTCGTATCTCTGAAAATTTCACAATTATATTTTTTTATTTGTTGGTATGAATGCAAGTTATTCAAGTTTATGATTTACCCCTAGGTAGCCAGACCCAATTACAACGGCAATAACCTTCTGACTGACCACTGACACTAAACAGACAACTAATTAATACTTACATATTATCTTTGTTCACAATGTATAAATGTGGGCGGGGTTGGTGCCAAATTATATTTGACAAATAAAATATTCGTTCCGGTTCCTTTTCAATTACAAATTAGGCCCTGGTTGAATATATTATTTTTCAACGACAGGGAAAGAGTCGTATAATAATATGTAAACAATCATTTGAAACAAAACATATCATATTTACAATTGTTTAGATCGTCCGTTTTTAGTCTTGTTTTACACGTACGGTATAAGTAATTCCAAATGAATTGAGAAATTGTTTGTGTTGTGTGATAGCTCAGTATCGAATCATGTAACAAAATGAGAAACCGGTCGGTCTAGGTAATTTTTCCCCCGCTATGTTGCGACTTGCGAGTAATACCCTGGTCAGTGTTATATCATGGTCAGAGCTCAGAAGCATTGTTACTGCAACTGCAATAACACACACATGTCGTTCGTGTCTAGTCGAATATGTTTAGTTGACATGCTCTTTGCGTACGTTGTTTGCTTATTCAAATTAAAATAATATAATGGTCAACATTTATGACCTTCTAATTCTGAACTTCCGGATATCAAGGTCATTTCCGATTTTTTGCATTGGTACCTGATCGCGTCAATCCTTGTTTGATAATACTCGTTTCCTGCTTCCCATTGATAACTTGACGTATATTCATTTTGTATAATATAGTTCTATGAGTGCATACCATAGGCCTACTGTATTTTGTATCTGGGAAATGGAAGGTCGAAAATGAATTGATAGGTTAGGTTCGCAATAATTGTAAGTCGTGCGTGCGGTTGGACCTCTACCATAACATACCTCGCAGAGCTTCCGGTCAAAGCCAAACTACGCGGTCAAAGCTGCCTGTGCCTGATGAAGCACGTGTGTCTTGAGTTGGCCAGAGCATATGTGGGTATAATATCACTAACAGGCAATATATACCTCGCAGAGCTTCCGGTCACAGCCAAACTACGCGGTCAAAGCTGCCTGTGCCTGATGAAGCACGTGTGTCTTGAGTTGACCAGAGCATGTGTGGGTATAATATCACTGACAGGCAATATATACCTCGCAGAGCTTCCGGTCACAGCCAAACTACGCGGTCAAAGCTGCCTGTGCCTGATGAAGCACGTGTGTCTTGAGTTGACCAGAGCATGTGTGGGTATAATATCACTGACAGGCAATATATACCTCGCAGAGCTTCCGGTCACAGCCAAACTACGCGGTCAAAGCTGCCTGTGCCTGATGAAGCACGTGTGTCTTGAGTTGACCAGAGCATGTGTGGGTATAATATCACTGACAGGCAATATATACCTCGCAGAGCTTCCGGTCACAGCCAAACTACGCGGTCAAAGCTGCCTGTGCCTGATGAAGCACGTGTGTCTTGAGTTGACCAGAGCATGTGTGGGTATAATATCACTGACAGGCAATATATACCTCGCAGAGCTTCCGGTCACAGCCAAACTACGCGGTCAAAGCTGCCTGTGCCTGATGAAGCACGTGTGTCTTGAGTTGGCCAGAGCATGTGTGGGTATAATATCACTGACATGCAATATATACCTCGCAGAGCTTCCGGTCACAGCCAAACTACGCGGTCAAAGCTGCCTGTGCCTGATGAAGCACGTGTCTTGAGTTGACCAGAGCATGTGTGGGTATAATATCACTGACAGAAAATATAGCAACATTGCATAATTATTGCTCACTTTGCACTTACTATTTCACCAGCAAAGGTAAAGCTCAGTAGAACTGCATTCGTAATGATGTCTTGCCTTAGTCAGTAATTCGCCTTGATCGATGTATGGTGCAGAATACGGGTCTACTTATACCCATGGTAGCGACTACAGGAGGGAAAATGAAAATGACGAAAGGAGCTTGGGACAGAGCTCCAACTATACCGGAAGCCTCGTACGTCAGATTCACCAAAGACGATTAGGGCAAACGCAAACAGATTGCAACCTGGTCACCCTGGCAACCGAACCAGATCGGAATCTATCTGAGTGATCTGGATCAGGTTGGGTTAAAGACAATAATCCTACTCTGACCCATGACAATATACTTGTCCCGTAACAACCTTACAGATGCTTTCGTTATAGCTGAGTTGAGTGATTAGTGGTCAACTGGCGAGCCCCAATTTCAAATACTGCTCGTTTATTGGTCACGATTCATGAAACACTCGTCTACATCGGTTAGGTTGTTGTGGGGCAATTAAGTTCGTGATGTTTAGGCTAAACAAACACATTTGAGGGATACAATCTCATTTGTCTATCGTGTAGTGGTATATAGTCCCGACGCGTTAACTTGCAAGGTGTTGTCGTCACGGATTATAATAGTGAAGTGACGCGTGTGACAACTACCAACCTAAATCTAGTTGCATCCCGTTCTCCTGCTTCAGGTATTGTAGTGATAATATCGACCGCATGTTGTCAGACGTGGTGGGGTCGCATTTCATTCACGGTTGGTGCAGTCAATACAGTGGACAATAACAATGCAGGTATCGGGCAATCTCGAGTTGAATACCGTTGAAATAGACCGTGTGGAGCGACCGTCTCTTCTCAGAATTTTACGGGACACCTTGCTTCTTACGGCGTCGCCAGATATGTATTATGTCACAGTTGGTCGGTATAACTTTAGTGTCGAAAGAGGCATTTAGTAATTGCTAGAATGTGTATAGATAGAAGGAAGGATAGGTACTCAATTTCACCTTCGATGTCGTTTGGGGCGGGAGGTAACCGATTACTCGATGATCCCCCCACCAAATCTCCCCTTCCCAAGAGGCGGGGTGGGGGGGGGGGGGGGGGGGGAAATAGACAGTTGTTCAACTTTCAATACTACCTCATAAACCATTCCAGCTGTTTTTTGTGTGATTGTGATTGGTTGACCCAACAAAAAAGCGTCGGTCGAATAAAAAGCGTCAGTCGAATTTCAACACAGTGAATTACAAAGGAGACCAAAGTTGTCCGTATCACCATGCCATGCCTGTATTGCAAACAGGTTGTCTTTTGCGCCACCCCTAACAAATTACCCAACTCAGCTTGGGGCGAATAGGCCTACTTGCATTGAAGCCATCCCACTCCCCAGGACGTATTAGCAGAATATCTTATTATTGTGTATGTTAATGCGCCACTGATTGTTGCGATCATTAACTCGAGTACAATCATGGCACATCACACCCAGGCCCACTTGATGTCACGTCATAGTTGGTCGTGACCTAATCTGCAGTGAAAGCCGGTTCTTCTGTTTCGTGACGTCACTAGTGGACTGGGGGCTCGTCTCGCGGGCGAGCATCCGCACAGTATTCGTGACGTCAGGCGGTATTGAGCTCCGCTGCTGCTGCAAGTGCACACGGAGGTCGTGCGCATGCGCTAACCGCCAAGGTGACCCCTCAACGATGATAATTCACTTCAGCACAACAAAAAGCGATTAGTCCAAAGAAAAAACTATCACCTCTTACGTCAATGTTGGCATACTAATGAATGGTTATTGTAATAATGAATGCTGCCATGCCGTAATAGTTTAGGTCGGGTAAGCTAAAGAGGGGGGGGGGGGGGGGGGAGGGGGGTCTACACACGTTATCAATAATTCGATACGAATCACTGAGCACAAGAGTATGACGGTAACTGTCAGGCGCGTAGCTACTAGAGACAGTATTGAAGTGTGAGAGGAGGGGGTGGAAGTAAAAAGGACTTTTCATTAATACTTTGTCAAATAACAGCAAGGTATAATAATATAATCAATATTGCTGTTTTAATTGGCTCAAATCATTTAGAATTAAAACAGTTAAATGCTGAGAGGGTTGAATAGGGCAACAACCGAGATACGCATGACAAGTGAAACCCCTGTGTATCACGATTTATGAACTATAATTTACAGATATTGGTATACCCATGTTTAAATTTTCTCAAATTGTACACATTACGACACTTTTTTTAAAAGTACGTTTCACTTTCAGCTATATGCGTATCAAGTACGATCTCAATTCCCAATTTTCTTAGATTTTCACGGTAAAATCAATTTATACTGCCGGCGAAAACAGAATGCAGTTACTTGGTTATGGGGTGATTTGACATTCGATGGCGATGGATATGAATCAGAAGGTGTAATTGAACAATGTATGGTTTACGTCGACAATAATTTAGGCAGGCTAAGCTAATGGCTCTTAGGGACGTGGGTTCGAATCACGCATAAGGTACGTTATCATATAATAAATGTTAATAATATAATAGTTAATAATATATAATTGACAATAATTATCCTTCATCTTCATCACCATCACCCCTCAGGGTCTTGAAAGTATGATTGCAATAACATAGACGTAAACAAAAAGAATCATCGTAGGTAAATAATTTAGTATCAACATGAAATGAAAACAATGCTAGTGGGATTCAGTCAATACACGTGTCGACGCTGCTGACGTCACAGGTTGGTCACAGTGGCGCTAGTGCGCATGACGACGTCGGGGGAAGAAGTTGACGCAGACGCCCAACATTTCACATGTTGTGCAGCCGTTGTGGTCTAGACCGCTCGTTGGGTTTCGATCCCACGAACCAGAACATAAAAGCGGAATTCTGTTTATATGGCGGCCTTCAAAACTAATCGGTGTTATTAGACTTGCATTAAACTTTTCGTTTCTACTTCTGGGTTAAACAGTTATTAATAATTATAATAATGACGGGTAGTCAAAAGTGATAACGCGATAAACGAACAAACACAAGGAAGCAATTATTATTATGATATGGATGTAGGAGAAGAAGTAAGTAGCATTCACCTTTCATTTAATTCATTTTGCAATAAGTGATTCGACAACACCAGGGCAATGAATGTTTCTTCACTCTGAGCGATATCAGTTCAGTGCACTCAGTTATCAGTGGTCTTGACAAGGTAGTGTTGTAACAACCTTGAGTGCTGATGTAGCCTGAAGGACGCAATGATTGTGTGCGGGGGGGGGGGGGGGGAGGGGCTTCAAAGATGCAAACACGGGTTGTTTCAAGGTCTTCACATTTTAAGGTTTTACCACTGAGGTTAAAAATACTTAGCGATATTTTGATTATTTAGTGTTTAACATCATACTCAGCGGTTAGGTCATTTTGACGTCGGGGGCATTTAGTCGCCTGTACGACCGGCAGAGTCGCCGAAGGGTGCCCGCGCACAACTACGTCATAAATGTGACCATGCTTTCAAATACAGTTATGCACAATAGATGTAGGTTTCGCAGGTTTGCCAGCATTTCGTTTTCCCCAATGAAATGAACCAGTTTTCCCGCGCTGGTTACCAGTAAGCGGGTAATCAGCTTTCTTTGTGCGCTCATTCGATATGATGTGTGTATTCGTCCGGATATTCACAACATGAGATGTGAACGCTAAGATAGCAATGTGAGTGTTACGTGACAGGAAGTGCAGTTGTGTTCGGTGCAGCGAGAATACCCGCAGTATTTCCTGCATGATTCATTCATTGGCCAGCGGCTTCTTGCACGTAGCTGGTGCAAGGGCACAACACCAAACCACAAATTGTTTAAAGATTGCCGGTTAGAAATTGAAAGTGATAGGTTCACTTCAAGAACAAGGGCGAATGAATGAACACATCAAGGTTGTTATTGGATGACCTTGTTAAAGGTCGTCATACACACCCAGATCACATAAGAATAAAGTTATGCCGAGGTTGTCATTATTGAATACTTATGAACTTCATTTGAATTGCTCCATTTCTCGTCTGTAATGTATAGTCAATTCGATTCTATTTATTTATTTCAATATTAGTACAGTTTGGTTATAATGTAGGTTTCTGATAAAAATGAGTTTTCCAGACCCACGTTTCCTTTCCAGTTCGAAAAATTTGTCCCGGCGAGACCCTTATGCTCCCATATGTCAGAATCATTCCAATCTTCGAGTCCAATCTGTCATTTAGTTAGTAATTTTAGCGAGAAGAACATTCTTACTTCGAACTATGAGTGAAAACTACCAACTATGGGAACATCCAACCCCAATTGCAAAGGAATTGGAGTCAGTGGCGTATCCAGGGGGAGATGGGCGGGGGGGGGGGGGAGCCCCTCCTCCCCGAAATCCCAGCTTTAATTATACCCTGCAAATCGTCTAAATTTACGCAAAAAATAACGTATTTACGTATTACTGTCTCTATTTGCTTAGTCGGCCGGTAACCCCTCCAGGTGAAATTGTATATTAAGTTGTAAAAATATAGTAATTTCATATAATATTGATTGATGAAATTATTTTGAAATCGTATTAATTGGCGCCGTTGTAATCCGTACCTCGCTCAGCAAAACACCTTACCTTCTTCTAAAACACATTACAAGTTTAAAGTAATCGAAATAAAGAAATAAATAAATGAATGAATGAATGAATGCATGAATGAACGAATGAATGAATGAATGAATGAATGAATGAATGAATGAATGAATGAATGAATGAATGAATGAATGAATGAATGAATGAATAAATACACAAATACAAAAATAAATAAATAATAACAAAACTGATCTTGGGGGAAGGTTTCTGAAACACGTACGGTTGGTTATGTAGTGAACAATGAATACATAGTTCTGTATTTATGGCGTTGCGCTAACAGAGATTACATATTTCCTTGCAGTTGCAACCTGTCCTCGCAGTATGTGGATTGTGGATGGCTCTCTGAGCAACTGGAAGCTACATTTAGTATTTCAGGAGATATATACATACATTCTTATAAATATAGCCTACGTCTTATAGTGTGGTGTATTTATTTTTAGATGGTAGTTACAGCTTCGGCTAGTTCCGGCGTATAACCGAATGAAACCGAGAACTTCCCTTTCTTTTACCGTGTTGAATAATATTGTATTCGTTTTTGTAGAAGAGCTGGCTCAGGCTGGCATAATATATATTTACATTCAGTTATTAATTGTAGTTAGAAACCCTGAACTTCATTGGTTTTCGTATACAATACTGACGTCTCCCCTTGTCCCAAGGTACATACATACAGCGGAGTGTATTATTATATTATACAAATCATTGTTATTGTTGACGTTCCGCTCGTCTGCCTAGCATTACGGTTATAAACATGTTAAAGCAATTACAGGGATCACACCTCCACACATTGCTGCTAATGTATTTAATTTAAAACGTTGTATGTTTGAATCTATAATGAACAGCGTTGATAATTCGCTCGAAGCAACAACGTAAGTTTGAATGCGGTGATCCGGTATAGTTATGATAATAATGCAGTAGTTTTAGGTTGGGTAGTGAAAGTGAACGGGGGACGTCGACGGTTCAGTCCAACAATGCATTTACAGTGTTCTTAATCTCAACAAATGTTTGTTTACATAAACATACGTATACGTCTATATTAGAGCAAAACAAACATGTATACCCCCAGGGCTTTTCAATCTCTTTTGCCCGCAACACCAAATTTCTATGTAAATAATCTCGCGATTCCGTCTTACATCGGAGTCGGACCTTATTTGCGTAGTTTATAGACACTGAAATAGATGGTCGCTTGTTACTTGCAGCGATTTGCTTCGCTCTGTGTTCACATTTTTATAAACGGATGCAAGGGTAAAGAAGTTACCCGGTAAGCCTCTTTTTTCAACTTTTCTAAATACATCTTTTCATACATTTTCTTTAAAAAGTTCGATACTATAATATACACCTTAGTTTCCATTTTTCATACGCTCGTGACCCCATTTTGATTCCTCGCGACCTCGCCGGCCTATAGTTTGAGAAGCCCTGATGTATACCAATCTGTATGACAATCCTTACAAATATTATTTTGAACCTCATGGTGTAACCGGTTAATTTGTTATCTGTGGTGTAACAGATGGCAATAAGTGGCCTTGTAGGACATATTTCCACCTCTCTGCAAAATACACATGTCGTGACAAGATTTGTAGTAACTAGGTACAGTAAAACAATGTGTGACCTGCGAGAAATAATCAAAAGCAATTATTTGGTAAATTGCTAACATTCAGATTCAAACTGAACGTGACAAAATCATTAAGTATTCGGGCTTAAAGAAAGCAAATCGATCAATAAAATCAATCTTAATAACTGTTGTGCATGGTGCGAGTATAGGTCGTTAAATTATTTGGAGGGTATTATTGAACATTTGAAACGCTTGAGGAAAACATGAAAGTGAATGTTCTGTGATTTATGCTGATTGTTATATTATCTGCGGCAGCTGGAGCGGGAAACCCTTGAATACAATTGATAATAAAGTTATATCTGCGTCCGTTCAAGATAGCTTTTTATGACGCATCAAATCTCAATGGTACCCGTCAAAGCTCGTCCAACTCCGAGTAGGGTGGTCAGATCAGAGAGTTGTATGTGTTATACAGTTAGTTACACGAGAGTACTATTAGAAATCTATGGTCAGATCGACCAAGGTGTGGACTCCTCAGCTGAACAATGGACATTGTAAGAAACAACACCTCTATAAATTATTATTCTTAGATCAGAGAAGGGTCATTCAAATTATATTTTATTATTATTATTATTATTATTATTATTATTATTATTATTATTATTATTATTATTATTATTATTATTATTATTATTATTATTATTATTATTATTATTATTATTATTATTATTATTATTGTTATTATTATTATTATTATTATTATTATTATTATTATTATTATTATTATTATTATTATTATTATTATTATTATTATTATTATTATTATTATTATTATTATTATTATTATTATTATTATTATTATTATTATTATTATTATTATTATTATTATTATTATTATTATTATTATTATTATTATTATTATTATTCTTGTTTTATTATATATGTATATTGTTATTTATCTTCTATGACATTCCACAGATACATCTCAGTTGTGATCGAACCCTTCCCCCTCCCCCAACCCCCCTTAGTGGGAGTCGGAGATACGTTCCTGTTTACATAATAGGCAACACGCGTACGATTTTGTTTGTTAAACCAAACACTTAGTTTAATAGTATCAGGTACAAAAAGTATATTAATGCAAGTCCCAAGTAAAAAAGAAATTTTTAAATAGGTTTAATGTGGTCGCATTTATTGAAGTTTAAACTCGGGGATCTGAAACGCGTACAGGTGGCTGTGACGCAATGATTCTGTAGACGTGGCGTAAAAGACCAATCGCTGAGGCGGTGAGCGTACACAGTACAAAACCATGACGTCAAATCCACTCTACATGGCGGCGGCTCGTTTTTCGCGCCCTTTTATTTATCGTTACTAAACCAATTATTTTGAGGCATAGACTGATCTGTTTTTCAAAATTCAAAGACACAAAATTATTAAATGAGGGACAAGGTATTTAAAAATCGATTAAAATTTACATACGCGTGTTCCCTATTGGGTGGCTTTTGGGCTTCTGTCATTGGATAGTACAACAATCAAAACATACATGATTGACATACATAGATACATAATTGTGCTATCATATAGCCTTAAAATACCACGAAGAACAACCAGGTGTGACTGTGAGGACAGGCACGTACGTACCCGGTACCGTCCTGCACGTGTCATATAGCACACACACATGACACTACCAGTGAATCATGTTGCACATACACCAGTGCACTGCACACACATTACCATGCGCGAATTCCTAGAAGGAAAGCAAACACAGACAGCAGACGCACACTGCACCACGTACACGAAGTTCTGCCCTAGGCCACCATTCATGCACTACACCCTTGGACAGTGATGCAATATCACCGTCAGGTTGAATACTATGTCGTCACCATAGCGATAATGTTGCAACATTTGTGCACGGACGAGTCTGCTTCTACTGGCTTTTATGGCGAATGTATCATGTAAATGATGGTATACTACTTGTTATGTAGATGTAAATGAAGTTTTCAAGAGCAACATCAAACATGACTTTTCCATTCAGGCCAATGAGGTCCCGGGGAAAAGTGATACTCCAGTTTCTATATTATGTCTGCATCTATGGTGCTTAGGCACGTAGGAAGGGGAGGGGGGAATGGAGGGAGATTCCACCTTCTTTTTTTTTCTGCGATCCACCCAATTTAGCGTTTTAGGCAGGTAGTCACGTCACACATCCCTACATACACAACCCCAGAAAACGACGATTGTTTTTAAATTTCGTATCTCCCGCGCTAAATCTTACCTGGGTAAACATTCACCAACTTTATTTCATATTTCACCAGTGAATAATTGCAGAAACATAGAGGGCCCCACGCCCCGGAGAAAGCCATAAGCACAGCCTCTTCCTCACAAGATACATTTCCTCTGCCTTTTGTTTGCACTTTGTAGCATTACAAAATTAAAGCGAGTGGGGATGGGTGAGGTTAGTGTCATAATTATTAAAGGGGCAGGTTAAGACCCTCAAGACGTATTTATTTTAGCCTAAAAATCGAGAAATAACTTATATAGAAAAAAGGCCTCCAGCGGCTGGGTTCCTACGCGCCTGATGGTCCTTATTGAAGAATAGGCTAACATTATACGTAAATTTAGCACAAACCGAGATTACTAAAACGAAGTTGGTGAATTAGGTCCCTAGAGATCCAATTAGTTCGGATAGAAAAAGTATAAGTGTTGTGTCACACCGCGTTATTACCGCTTTTGATTTAGCCCAAACCGAGCTTACCAAATCGGAACCGCTGTGGCAAAAACTGAGCGGTTTGACAGGATGGCATTGGCAACCACAAACGGTTTTATTGTCACGTGTGTTCGGCAACCAGCTGTGAGTGTGACATCTCTCATTTAAAACCTTGTGTTTGTAGACATCATGAATTAATGACACAGTTTGGTGACTTTGTTGGTGGATGGCGTTGCACGAATAGATAATAATAATAATAATTTTTGTAGGAATACCCGTTCTAGGGTGCACACCAGCTTTACCTGATGTGCCCCTCTTCAGGTGACTAACTAGGTTATTAGGGTGTTTGGATAGTTGGGAAGGATTGTCCGAGGGCTGATAGTATGACTCAATCCCAGCATTCGCTTTTACGACTGAGGAAAACCTCGGAAAAAACCTTCAGTCAGGACTGCCGGTGGCCGGAATCAAACCGGCGACCTCCCGAATTAGAGTCTCGCGTCTTACCGCTGAGCCACCTCTATCGGTACGAATAGACATGAATAGACGCACTACATTACCGGCCACCGTATCCCATGAAAACATCGAGAACAAAATAGTTACGCAGTAGCGAGAAAATAGACATTTCGCGGAAATGTCGCGATACCGAGACAATTTACGTCAGACTTACTATTGGAAACACGCCTCCGTCTCTCGACCAATGAGCGCGCAGGGTGTGCGAGGGCTCGGCACAGTCTCTCTCTCTCTCTCTCTCTCTCTCTCTCTCTCGCTCTCTGTCGCCGGCACTGCCCTCATTCAAGTAGCGAGTGTTGTACAAGAGTGTAGATCGCGTTTATAACAAGGAAAGTGTTGATGTGCGTTGTCACATCGGTCAAGCCAAACGATTAGAAATCAAATATACGTTTATGGGAATGAAGAATCACGACAACAACAACAACATTACGGTGAGTTCTGATCGTTCATCACAGTTCGTATTTCCAGAGTCTGCTTGTAGCCGCGAACCGACTGTCGAGTAGTAGGTTATTGATCGCGGAAGGCACACTTCCTATAGCACTTGTCGTATAATCACCATTGCCATGCCATGGGAGTTATTATGAATTCAAAATATACATCGATTTGTAGACAATGTTTTGCTCTTTGGAGCGTAACGACGTGGCCTTATTTTTGGGCGAGGGCGGACACCGCAAATAGAACCATGGCGGGATGCTGACGACCTTGACCTTGACATAAGACACGTTTTACGTTGGGGTGGTTTTTTGTTAACTTCAAGGCTAACTCTCTGAACAGAACAGAATATACTTGGATATTGATTCGCGGCCTCGTTTTTATCAACTATAGTATCGATCAGGCACGTGCTCACTCCCTTCATAGCGTAGAAAGGCGGGGAAGCGATGAAGCTGTTTCTTTTGCCGTTATTCAAATCACAGGGGCAATTTCTATCGCATGATGAGGATACGTTTTATCATTTCATTTAAAAAATGTTAAATATACACGAATAATGAAAAGCAACAGACATGAACGAGTGTGTTCTGGCTTATGGACCACCGTTCTAAACTAAGGTCAAAACTGGTGACAAATCTACGTCTCTAAATAAAAACCTGACAATTACTATCATATCTATCGAAACATATATCCCGTTGTCTTTGAAATTGCTGGCAAGTGAGTTTTGATAAGAATTCACTCTTATCGCAAAATGTGGTATGAAGCTCGGTATGAAGCAATGATTTGCGGGATTGCTATTTTAAAATTTATTTAAATTCGAACTTTCCTTATCCTGACAAGTATTGTGATATGCCAGCCTGCCATAATGTGAATATTTTAGTAACCTTTATAATCGGGTCCTGGAGGCCCTTTCGTTGATTTCATCATAATTTTCATTTAATTTAATTTTTCTTAGCAAATACAGTTTATATTCTTATTTTAAATTATTTATTTTTCTATATTAATTCGTTTTGAGTATTATTTTGAATTTGTAATTCAGCATAAAATACAATGCGAAGTTTTTATTTTTATTTCTATGCGCACTGTAAAATGCACAAAAAGGTAGAGACTTCATTAATGCATTCTGTTGGCAATTCTAAAACATTTAATGTGATATTTACGGTTTATAGCGTCAATTGTTGATAAAATGTTAATGGTACAGCCAAGTACAGCTTAGCAGCAATATAGATTACGAACTGTAAATACGTCGAAGACAATGGCACGTGTGTAGTGTGTACAAAGCATTCGGTCATGTTTCTAGAACGGAATGAAACGAATTGTTTTGTTTTGCAAGCGTATCGTATAGTATCGGTGTAGGACTGTAGGTATAGTTGATGGGCTGTGTCTGTGTCAGTAACGCGTGTGTACTGTGTGGTGTACCAAGCGACACCTTAGTAAACATGCCACGTTAGCTGGAAATGACACGCGCACGTTGAAACCAGTAAACTGAGCTGGTGTGTGCGCGTCATAGCATAATGCCCCTCCCCCCCCCCCCCATCCTTATTGGCAAACAAAATACGACGTTCATGTTACCCGCTCCTGAAAAATATCACTGTACAGGTATGAACCCCGACCCGTCTGACCTTCTAATCTCAAACTATGGGTCGCGACCCCGGCGGGATCGAGAGGAATCAAAATGGGGTCGCGAGCTTATGAAAAATGGTAATTCAGGTGTATATAGAATGGAACTTTTTATAGAAAATGTGTAGAAAGAAGTATATTATAGAAAAGTTAAAAAAAAAGTCTCAGCGGTGAACTTTCTTACTTTTGCATCGGCTTATAAAAATGTCAACACAGAGGGAAGCGAATCGCTGCAAGTATCGGCTAAGGCGACCACATATTTCAGTGTCTATATATACATAAACTACGCAAATAAGGTCCGATATAAGACGGGGTCGCGAGATTTTTTTACCTAGAAATTCGAGGTCTCGGGCAAAAAAGTTTGAGAAGCCCGTTCTAACACGTGCATTTTTTTTATGTGATTTGGGTGTAAGATAGAGAACGTTTTACGTCCACCCAAATCTCTTTTCAACACACTCATGTGGGATTCTAACCCTCGTCCCTTGGTTCCATACGGACCGGACGCCACCTAGCACGACTCAAATAAGAAGTGAACTGGAAGACATTCGTACTTGCGCGGATTAAGACCCTGTCCGTTAACCCTCCCCCCCCCCCCCCCCCCCCCACCTTCCTCCACACAAATCTTGAAGATCTACGTGTCGTACGTGTCGTCGGAAAAATCATGTCAGTAATTTATTTTTACCGGAAATAACAAGGTTACATTACGATTTACGATAGGTCTTGAAGTATTTTTTAAACTTAATGGATTACAAATTATCGTGAAACAATAACTATATCGTGAGGGAAAAAAATTGTAAACATCCAACCCTGACTGGGAATTGAACCCACAGCCAGTTGTAGGATGTGTTATTGTAGAATATTAATTATTTTATCGCTGAAAACCTTGTTTCAACTTCCAACATGCACAATAATATGCAATTCAATTTTGACTTTGCCCGCCTCTTCGGTCGTTGCCTTACGGCCTCAAGAAACGTACAAGAAACAATTCTTGTCTACGAAGAAAACCGTCCAGACATAACAAACATCAGCTAATAATATTAAAAGCACATTACTTTCTAAGAAATACTCGTGGGTACGTGCAGATAATAGTAGACCGTGGGTACGTGTCTCAAATACAAGGCGCGCTTTATGTTCCTGCAAGCAAGTTATTAAATATCGAGCGAGCGATGAAGTACGGCCGTCCCTACTTCTTATTTTTTTTTTCTTTTTAATTTTTATTTATGCGTTTCCCAACAACAGAATTCAAAAGTTCCAGAAAACGTTGGATGCAATACTAAAGTAATTGAATGTAAGCATAGAAAGACAAATGTTCATGGTGACATGACTGACTACTTCTAGAGTTTTAATACTAATGCTTATACAAATACACTTGTACAGTTCACTTGGGTATGAATTATGATATTTGCAAACATACAACAGCACTAAACCAGCTTCACCCCCAAACAAAAACAGGCATCGACGATCATATTAAAATATGTGGTAGGCTACAATACCATAAGATCGAGCCATTATGTTACGTGGTGGGTGAATACTCATTGTTCATTCTTCCTAACCTATATACTCTAAAATGGCATTGTTTATGGCATAGTGTAACCAAAGATTACACACTAGTATAAACTACAACAGTGGAATGAGATTATTTTCAAATTGAACATTTAGCAATTTAAGTTTTTTAAACGTGCTCTTTCTATCATCTATTTAATTTACCTCAAAAAAATAACGGGTTCTAGGAATTTTCTTAAAAATATTTCGAAATACTTCGCATTCGATGGCAGTTTCTGACCGCACTCAAATTTTAGAACCAAAGAGCTTAGAAATGTGATGCTTTGCTTTCCACATCAATTAAGCTGAAATCCAAAAAAAGATACTTGGCGTATTTTTTCATGTGTAGCTGGAATTACCAGCAGCACTTTCAATACTCTATCGTCATTGATTAGTATCTTAGTATATTAGTATAGTTGATTAGTATATTAGAATCTCTCTAGAGTGAACATGTTTGATGCATCAAAACACTTAAGACCTGAGAAACACCACGCGAATTAACCACGGTCCTATTAGGGGGGGGGGGGGGGGGAGGGAAGGGCCCCCCTTCCTGCGCAATACGCAGGGGGGGCTATTAATCTTCTTGGGTCTGAGGAAGAGAGCAGAGCTCTCGAAAATTTACGCACTTCGGTCAGTTTATTATGTTCATAACCCGTATTACTGTCCTTGTGGTGTTTTATTTATGCTCTATCTATACGACTTTATCCTTTACCAATAACCCATCATATTTTTCGTCGAATGTGTCTTATGTGTACACGCACAAATGATATTACGCAACTAGGGTAACCGAGACGACTCGTTTGTTGTGTTGCGCAACGTCCTCACTGCAGCTCCTCGCATTGTATAAGCGTCGCGTGCAGCTTGCAAGGTTGCCAACGAGGAAATGGTTTATGAAAAAATTCATTCTATAACTCGACACTCACGCAGTAGGCCAACCTCTTTTCGCTTCGAAGTAGTGTAGTAACGCGAGGTGACCGTATATCTTGGGAATGGTATGTAGGCCTATTTACGTTTAGCATTCTTTTTACGTCGTGGGTGGTTTTTAATGAGGAATATAAATAGTTTGGTTTTTACTAATTCCTTATCCAGAGATATCAAAAGTGAGCATTTGAGCAGATTGTCATAGTTCGAATTGGTTTTTAAGTTTATAGCCTAGCAATTTGGTTTTTCTCATATTATAGCTGTTAATAAAAACCAAACTCGAACCCATGGATCATTCTCTAAAAAATGTGTTTCGTCTACAATTTATTTGAAGCCAAACAATTATTAAAAATAACATTTATTACGAATTACTGTCAAGAACAATTTGAACGAAATGTTTCATAGAACAAACCTCATTTCGTTTCCTATTCAGTTCATATTAGAAGAATAATGTTTTATTTATCGTGATTCCTGAGTCACCGAGTTTACCATAGTTGGGCCAGTCTACGATTGCAATCTTCTTTAGACCGAGCTACTGAAATTGTGTATCGTAGATCCGAATCACGTGAATCAATCAGGAACGAGCACGGTTAAATACGTACCTACAGAGCACTGTCACAATTCATAACACCAATTACTTTAATTATTTATTTGTGAATTAGTTATTATTATAGTATATTTTATTTCCTAGTTGCAAGATTTGTAATTGTCAACTGATCGAGTGTGATTTGTAGAGCGCAATTGAATTTCAATGAATTGCCAATGGAGGGTGATACAGACTTAAAGTGGTTCCCCGTCAGCAATCTTGTAAATGCTAACGACGACATCATGGCTGATTTCATGGCTAAGCCAATCAGCGGGTGGCTTTTCGAAATACTGATATTTGATTGGCCAATGCTTTAGTCATATGAGGTTGTCAGCATCCACAAGATTGGAACGACTTCCTGTAAGAGCAACATTTTCTATTCTCATGGTTCGAAGTGTAGTTGTGCGTGTAATAATGGACCGACATGTTGTGTTGTGTTGCAGATACGTTCACAATGCAAGAATCTGATGTTGTCGAACCATTTGCTGCTCGAGATGATGGAGCGACTTCTCGAGGACATAAATCTCGGGTTGGGCAAGAGTACACACGACAGTGCTATCGTCAAGTCCTTCGTCACCTACGTCCAGGATCTTCCTAATGGCACCGGTCAGTACCTAGATTCATTATATATATTGTAACTGTCAAGTAAGCCATCTCCCTTCCATGTGCAAGAAGCACATGTGGCAGACTTTTAAGCCTGTGACGTGTTAGGGTAAGTTTAGTTTAGTTTTGGTTTAGTTTAGTTTAATTAAAACGTTAGCGTAGTATTTAGTGTTTAGAAGGCTCTTCGCGGCACAAGATTTCTTAGGATTTTAAGTGTTTTAGCACAATGTTTGCTAGCGTCGACGCCGTTTCTTGTCAAAACTTTTAATTTTTCTCTTTTTTTTGTGATGACAAGAATAGACAATTAATAATAATAATAATAATGATAATAATAATAATTAATAGTAATAATAATAATAGTAATAATAATAATAATAATAATAATAATAATAATAATAATAATAATAATAATAATAATAATAATAATAATAATAATAATAATATTAGTATATATGCACTGTTACATCGGGTTCCCATAGCCGACAATAGTCCTCTATAGTCCGGGACCATGTGTCGAAAATTCAACCCCCGTGGGCGGTTTCGTGACGATATCGTGGGGATGGATTTTTCAATCATACTTCTACTACTACTACTCTACTACTACTCTACTACTCTCTTCTTCTTCTACTTCTTCATACTTCTATATGAATATTTTCATGGGTGTAACTCTGGGTTCCGCCACATCAAAACTAGTACCATAAAATTGTCAATATATCCGTCAGTTATGGACGGATTTCAATTTGTATGGTCTCATTTGAAAAGTAATTGATGTACCTAAACTAAAAATGGTTCCCACAACGTTGACGTATAAGTTTAAGGTTTAAGAGATATTAACCCATAATCTGTAAAACGTATACATAGGCCTACGCTCCCGCACTATACTTGGCCCGAGAGCGTTTTTACTAGCCCGCCATCAAATACCCAGTGGCGGCTCGTGGGTTTGGAAATGGGTAGGGCACAAATTAGCGCCGCCAAAAAGCGATCCCGTTATTTTCTTTTCCAACATTTGCAACCCTATGTCTTCAAGAAAATGCATTCAATGTCGCGATAACGTTATCCATCCTTTATTTCATCGTTACTCACCGTCATCAACTCAACTCATCATCGTCAACGCTATTCATCCTTCCCCCCCCCCCCAGACCCCCTCCCCAACCCGTTGGCTACTGGAGCGCCCGCTACCCTGCTTCCGTGGGGTGTGAGCCACTGACTACAGCATAGACGGCGCTTCGCTCCGTACTGGGGCTCACGACTAAAACCATGCTCATTCGTCATGTAAAATCTGCCATCTCCACTCACATTCGCGGAGAAAACAGGTTAGTTCTTTTGTCCTGCATAGCCTGCACTGGTGCAAGCTTTCCGGCACCGCTATGTTATTTTGTCTCCGTGCAGGTTACACTGCTCGCGTTATTTTGTCCAGTGGACGTTGCACTAGTGCAGCGGTGTAGCACCGGCTACCGAGCTGGTGTGTCAGTGCAGTGTAAGGAAATCTGGCGGTAACGTTGTTATTTTAAGTAGATACATCGGCTGTTATTTACGTTTAGAATAGGTAATTATTTAGTTGAGATCTGATGTTATACATTTCAAACCATTGTGAAAGACTTTATCAAATTTAAATATTATTTCACACATCAGCCGTTGCTACACGCGCCTTTATTTGAATGTGCACATTACAATTACTAACTTTTCGATTTTATATAAACATACCACAAGTCCACAACTCGTAATTTAATTGTTGGCGGTTGGCGGGAGGGGAGGGGGGCACGTGCCCATGTGACTTTATGGGCGAGCCGCCACTGTAAATACCCTAGCCAAAGTTATATTCATGTATAATATTCGTCGGGTTTGAACTATCGTCTGGATGTGATATAATAGTATGATAGTGGAAGGTACTGAAAACTCATCAGGTTATCGGCGCGAAATATTGTAGTTTTTTGAACGGCAATTTTGTGGACTGGAAAAAGTAGGCCTACTCGCCCGTCGGGCTAGTGAAGTGACATTTTTACGAGCCAGAGCCTCGAACGAGCGTTAATGTCGACTCCTCCGTGTATAGGTGCCCTTTTTATTCGGTACATAAAATATAGATTTAAAACTTCTCTTCTTTTCCTATGCCCGCATTTTTGGCTTACTGGGCCATCATGCATTTTCTGGTTTTCCAGTAGAGACAGGCTTCCTTTTCCTCATAGCTCATGCCAGGTAGAAGGGCATCTACTTCGTCTTTAAGACTTGGCGGTCACACAAACTAATAACAACACTAATTATTACATACCTACAATGCACAATATTATAATACACAACGAAAATAGTATACCACATTTTATATTTCATTTTTAATTTATGAAAATATATACCAGTATACATCTATCATTATTATTATTATTATTATTATTATTTATTATTATTATTATTATTATAATTATTATTATTTATTATTATTATTATTATTATTATTATTATTATTATTAATAATGGATAATTTATTAATAATAATACTAATGTTAATTAATATTAATTAATGTTGGAAACGGGGTCAAGATATATATATGTATATATTATTATTATTATTATAATTATTATTTTATATCGTTTCCGTTCGTATCAACAATTCATATGGCACTAATAAAAAAGCATCCCTTTTTGTAATAAGCACTACATTTGATTTAGGATAGCTTGTTGGTGGTCTAGAACTGGTGGTTCTATTCCTATACAGGCGATCTGCGTATTCCTTTTTTTGCTAATGTTGAAACTGGCAGCAAAGTGCTCAGAAGGTGGATAGCTCAACAGCTGTTAATATAACATTTGGTTTCTTTCAGAAAAGGGGAAATTTCTGGCGTTGGACCTCGGCGGCACAAATTTTCGCGTTCTGCTTATTCAACTGGGAGACAAACATTTCGACATGGAATCCAAAATCTTCGCGATACCACAGAGCATCATGTTAGGAACTGGAGAACAAGTGAGTTGTGCGCATTGGATTTATGGCATAGAACACAGCAAACAATTTACAATCTAATTTGTGTGTCTCGTTGGTCTAGTGGGTTTATTCGTGCTTCTAGTGCAGAGGGTCCAGAGTGGAAGTTTGCAGTTTAGAAGTCTCATTTGAACGTGACTTGTGACTTTGGAGCCGTCATAGCAACAAAGCACATAATAAATAAAAGTCCCCCACTGAAAATCAGTTATTGACTTCGTGTATCCGAGTGGATATGCTGTAAACAATTTCTTTAATTTATTTGTTATTTACATGAGAATGGGAATTGTGAATGGTTTTTATTTTCCTTAACATTGTTTTGTAATGTTATGTAATACTAGTAATATACTCTAAAAACAATTTATTTTTTAATTCTCGTTGGTATAGAGTTGCATACACTTGAAAGATTCGTTGTTTTTAGTTTGTCTTGTATTTCTTACATGCACTTCCTGCACACTCTTGGTTGTTTCTTCAAGGTAATCTATTTTTGAATATAGAAGTAAAATAATAACATCAGCATGATTTCTTTGACCAGCACAGCTCTTTTACACGTGTACGGTGTACCGTTATTACAGACAAATATGTGAACAAAATATCATTCATTATTTTTTATTTGTGATAATACTGATAAAAAGTGCAAAGTCATGGCGTTTTGTTTGACTGAAAAAGTATTTAAACAAATCAGTTTTTTCTTTTTTCTTTTTTCTTCACTCTTATATATATATTTTTCCACATTTTTTCTTCGTGTTCTTTCTTATTTCCATACTTTTATTTTTATTATTTAATAAATTGCACTTTCACTTAATTTGATTTTATTTCATTTCTCAATTTTTCTTGTTCTTGATTTTTTTTTATAGTACAGTAGTTTGTTTTGTTTTTGTTAATATTGTTATTTATGATTTCATTATTATTAATTGTTTGCATAGCCAAGTTTTATTTTAAGGTCCTCCTTTGTAAATCAGTTTTAATAACTGAATAAAAACAAAATAATAAAAAATAATATAATAAAAATAATAATAAATATGAAATAAATAAATAAACACATTTTTTGTAAGCTTATGAACCTGCCAATAATTAGCATACCTTTTCAGTTTTTAGGACATCGAAGTTATGGATTATTAGGTATATTAATACAATAAAAAGGAGTACATTGGTAAAAAATACTGTGTGAAGAAAATAAAATGCTAATTGCAGTTGTAGTTTCACTTTATCTGGTTAATTGTTTTTAGTTTCTACTTGTAGTTTGGCATACTGTTTTGCTACAGATTTACTCAAAATTTCCCAAAACCGTTAAAAATAATTACAGTGAACACAATATAGGCTCAATTTACATATTCGTTTCAGTGTGACAGATGTATGGATTTATTTACAGTACTGAAAAGGTCAACAGTTATAACACAGATAAATAATTGGTTATAATAACTTAGTCTTAATATACCATTCACAAACACAAATAGGGTGTAAATGCTATCTAAATCAGTACAGTATGCTGCTGATTTGCGCACAAAAACATAAAGGGAGATAATACTTGATTTGAGAATTTTTCTGCTTTATACTTTAAATCACAATGTTGGGTTGATAATCCAATATAATATAGCACATCTTCAAAAAGTTGCACTTTGCCCTAGAATTAGAGTGTCCATAATTGTTATATCTGTTGTTTAACGGCACAAAAACGAGTAGGATGTCAGTGTCTATGATTTACTATTGATGTTGAATAGTTGTGTTTTTTGAAATTCAAATTGATTTTATTATTATTGACTCACTGTATTGAAACGTTTTCAGCTATTTGACCATATCGCGGAGTGTCTGGCCAAATTCATCCAGGAACATAATGTCAGTGATGAACGACTACCGCTCGGCTTTACGTTCAGTTTCCCCCTTTCCCAGAAGGGGTTAACAAGAGGTTTTCTTGAAAAGTGGACCAAAGGGTTTAATTGTAGTGGAGTTGTTGGGGAAGATGTGGTGAAACTCTTGAAAGAGGCTCTCGCTAGGAGAAACGTAAGTACTGTGTTAATTCACAGCTGAATATTTGGGTATGCTTGCCATAATAAATATCAATGATTGCAAAATTGGTACAGTTTTAAGCCAAACTTTCATTTCCACACAATACTTTGTGACAACGATTAAATAGTAACTTTTACTTACTGTAATTATACTGCAAAAAATTCTATAACCTTTTCATACATCATTTTTAGTTTTTACTACAAAATGTCTTGTTAAACTATAATTTACCAGCAGCTCATCAGTCATCACTGATTCACAAGGAGGCTTTTCTTGGGAGTCACACATGATTGTAGCACAAGTTTTCAGTACAAAAACAAAGAAAACTTGACAATTGACATGTTAGCTCTGTGGCTTGTCCAATCAGTTTCTATAAATATTTTTGTTTTCAAGATACAATATTGTCGAGGACAGTTTCCATATATTGATATAACACTCATGAAGGAGGCATCCTAGTCACTCCAAACAATTAGATAAACTGGAAATTATAATATTACGTGTCTTACTATAAACAGCTTATTTCACCTTGATGTAGGTCAATGTTTTCAATCGAACATAGTGAATGTGAGGAGTATACTCAGTAGCATATTATGATACATCTTGATTAGCACCATTTCCAAAATATGAGTCGTAAGGGCCAAATGTCATCATCTAACAAACTCGAAATGAAGTTTAAATTGAATATAATTTTAAAATCTCCTCCCTTGCAACCAACCAACAGGCAGTTAGAAATCAAATAAGTAACAACGAAGGTAAATAAACTTCTATAAAATTTTACAAATGAATTGAACATATTGTTATCAAAGTGGAAATTTGTAGCAAAATTGAATTAAGTTTTATATTTATTCAAGCCTTTGAGTTAAAAAAAAAGTATAGTTACCACTTCTAAAACCGGCCCACTAAAAGGTTTAAAAACATAGTCAATTTATAGCTATGACATTCATTGAATGTTGTGTCAATTGTTTACAGTTGATTTGAAACTAGCACACCAGTGAAGAACTAAAAATATATCTGGTCTATATACTACAAGGAAATTATGTCCCACTAGTTTTATGCAACCAACGAAGCATTAGTTTTACAATTTAGTCTTCTTTGAAGTCATAGTTCATTAAAGAATAGGTTTATGTCTTTAGATGCAGCTTTCAATAGTAAATATCATTACAGGTTCAAGAAGTAGATGTGCAAGCTATCATGAATGATGCAGTTGGTACCTTTATGTCTTGTGCCTTCCAACATTACGATTGTGGAATTGGTATGATTGTGGGTAAGTGACATTGACCTCATCAATGTATGAATGTTGAATAGATGAATAACAATCGGCAAATGCTATTTTTTAATATTTTCCATTGCAGCACAGGGCAGCCAATCGTGTTTCGGACAGCAGCAAATTTCAAAACACGGGAAACTACCACCCAACAAACAGAAAAGGGAGGTTTTAACATGTCCTTACTATTTTTTTAATGTTGTTTCTTGCATTTTAGGATGTAATGATTACCGTATGTGCTATACTGAACGATACAACAGGCACACTTATGTCATGTGCCTGGAAGAACCACAACTGCAGAATTGGACTCATAGTTGGTACGGAACAGCACTAAATGTTAGCCTTGCTTGATGTTCATTTGCATACTGTCTGCATTTACTATAATTTCTTGCCTAGTAAGAAACCCTACTGTCGGTGGTGGCTTCTCTTCACGCTGTCCTTTACCTTCATATTTGTCTACTTTGTTTCTTCTTTCTTACTAATAATACTACCATGTATACTGTACAGTGTTGTCCCCACATATAACATTGTAGATAGGTGGTCAATGTGCAGTTTGAAAATTATTGCCAGGCTGAGATATACCTCTTCCTAGGCCCTACAACATTAGAAGGATTTTATCTTCATATGAGTGCTTTTTCAAATCCAGCCCCATCTACTATAGAAAACATAGATACAGATTAAATTTGCCAGTATAAATTTGAAATTGTTTATTATTGCATTACTTAGTCACATCATATCAAAAGTACTTTCAACATCATTGAGGCACTCTGGGACCTATAAGTCTGCAATGGGCAAGTGTATAAAATTTATACTAGGTACCTAATTAAAAGACAAAAATGCCTGCTTGAAACTGAAAGACGTAACGTAGGTAGCCAGTAGAACGTCTTTATGCATATTTACTTTAAGGCAAGCTCAATGAATCTGTTACCTGTGGGGAGAACACTCTTAGTTAGCCCTATCTATCCTGTATGTATAGTAGTTGTAAATGCTTTTAATTTCCAGGTGGAGTTTCCTTTCTGTACATTTTCCTGTTGTGTTTCAAGCATCTGGTTTTCTGCACGTTAGACTTCCTTGATTTTTCTTGCATGTGTGTGCTTGTCTTAACAGTGTGTGAATTTTATGTCTAGAAATACATACCTTAGAATGATAAGGGGATTCAACTGATAAAGTATAAATAAAAAATGGCTTTTTACTGATATCTAACAGTATTGTTTTTGTATTTATTTTACATGTATTGGAAAATTAATGTTCTCGAGCTAGAATAATAAGTAAACAAACTGGCAAAAAAACATAACATATTGACATTGTGCTAAAGAATCTTTTTGTAAGATCGATCCTGTTTTTGTTCTCATGGTATAACTAGTTAAATTGTTATGATTATTTTGGCATCAGCTAGAGAATATATTTCAAAATGTTTCGTATTTACCTCATCGTAACTAGTGAACACTGAGTGAACAAATGACCTTCTCACTCTCGAGAGTACATCGAAAGTACAAAATATAGCAAAAAGTAACATGGCACCACATCCGACTTTAGAAGGAGTGGAAACACTCCACGTTTTGGGTCACTTGAATTGGGAGAAAGTGAAGAATCATATTATGAAATTACCATAGTAAATTAATTGGAATAAAATGTTTTGAATACCTGATTTTAAGCCAATTCCTTTCCAAGAAATCTAAAGAATTTCAATTCAAATCAGTGGTTGAATCCTCTTAAGGTGGTCTATACTCCCAATACTAAAACTGTGTGAAGTTGATGTTGTTGTTATTGTTTTTGTTGTTGTTGTTGTGGTTGTTGTTACTTGATGCCGGTGGCAAGTCTCTCTTCTTCCTCCATCCTTTGGGAGAGTACGGTTTTTCAAGTAACATCTTGAGAAAGCTTCATAATATTGAGACGATTAATAATTCCTATGTGGTTTCGAATGAGCTAAAAACTAAATTGAAGAAGTGTTAATATTGTTATCATTACAGTTGATATTTTTAGAACTAATTACAAAATTTGAACTTTTTAAACCCAAGTTTTAGTTAATACTGTTAGCAATACTTCTATCTACTATGAAGCAATACTACTAGCATTCTTATGGTTAGTTGATTTTGCACAGTTTTAAGATTGGAATTATCCCTCCACCTAGTTCACTGTCATAACTTGTGTTTACTACTAATTGAAACAGTTTTTGTCCTTGGAAAGGTACGGGTAGCAATGCTTGCTACGTGGAAAAGGTGGAAAATGCTGAATTGTTCGATGGTGATAGATCAAAACCATATGTCTTGATAAACACCGAGTGGGGAGCGTTTGGAGAACAGGGGAGGTTGGATTTCGTTAGAACAGAGTACGACCGAGAGATTGACTACAACTCCATTAATCCAGGAAGACAAATTATGGAGAAAATGATATCAGGGATGTACATGGGAGAACTTGTTCGTCTAGTCCTTGTCAAATTTACCAAAAACAACCTCTTATTTGGTGGAAAAGGGACGGATGTCCTATTCACCAGGGGGAACTTTTTCACCAAATTTGTTTCTGAAATTGAAAGGTGAGTACTGTACACATTACGTAAAATAAGTAAGCCTCTCTTAACTAGGTAGGCTACTTATATTATTATTATTATTATTTTATTGAATGTATCACAATCATATTATTATTGATGTTGTTATTGTTCTTATAACTAAGAAAACGCTCTATTTGACGCGTTGATAAGCGTCATATCTACGAACTTTCTGGCGAAAAGTTTTCAAAGCTAATAAAAACATCAATCAACAACAATTCAAGAATGGGCATTGCAAACATTTTTCTAATTTCCATAGCTATTATACTTCCCGACATTGTTGGACGCAGTGCAATGTGCCTTGCTGACACTTTTCGTTGTCATTTTGTCTAGTGTTTTTGCCGTAGTTTGCCACCGTTACCACCACTTATTGACAGCAATAGAAATGTAATTTTTGCCTCTTATACTTATCAGATCGCGTTTAAACTTGTATATTTGTGACCAGACGAAAATTTACTATAATATAGCCACCTCACATTTTGCTGTTATTGTGTTTTAGAAAAATATTTTCGAGTAACTTTTGTGTAACTTTGCCAATACTTATCAGATCGCCATAACACGAACATATTCGAGACCGGAAAAATCTTTATAAAAATATTTCTATCTCACATTTTGCCGCCATTTTGTTTCATAAAAATATTTTGTAGTAACTATGGTGTAACTTATAACTTTTCGAACGATTTTGTCACAAAACTGTACTCCTTCAATCCACATCGAGGCTTGTGGATGGTCCAAATTTCAAGTTGATCGATCGGCCGTTCCGTTCGACCGCTATCGACAGACATAAACAAAACAACAACAAAAACAGAACGAAGTGCCATAAAGGTCTAGTGGAGACGCTCGCTTAATAAACAATTCAACAAAAACAACAAATTTTCAACAATTCAACCATGTCCACTCCAGTGGATTAAATTAACTGAATTGAATTGTTAACAACTTTTTCTCTATAGTTTTAGTTTTAACACACCAAAAAATACAATGTTTTGTTACAGTGACAAAAAAGGGAGCTTCTCAAACTGTCGGCAAGTGTTAGAGGAGTTGGGCCTAAATCATGCTACAGACCAGGATTGTGCCAATGTGAGGTTTATCTGTGAATGTGTTTCACGGCGTGCTGCAGACCTTTCTTCAGCCGGTGTTGCAACGCTAATAAACAAGATGAAACAAAAGAGTGTCACAGTTGGCATTGATGGCTCAGTGTATCGGTATCATCCACGCTTCCACGATCTAATGGTTGAGAAGATCTCACAGCTCATCAACCCTGACATCCAGGTAAAACTTTAGAAGAAAAACACCATCAAAATTGTCTGCTAGTCTGGTAGTCAGTGAACACTACTCTGTACGTAGACGATAATTCACATTTAAAGAGAGCATGTGAATTATATAGTGTTTCTATTAAACTACAGAAAATGAGTGCTTAGCTAGCTCACATAAAAGCATATATTGAGAACATTTCCAACAGTTATAATATCATGTAATCATCCCTAATATAAGAAATGCATACAATATACTTTGCCTCAAAATTAAAACAATCTTATGGGACATTTGCAGAGACTTTTGGCTGCATTAGGTATATTTTAGTAATACATACACTAAAGAAACCATATCACATTAGCAGTGTTGGGGCAGTTCTTTTTTTAAATGAACTTTCTAAAAGTTCAGTTCACAGCTCAAATAATGAACTTTAATAAAGTTCAAGTTCTTTTCAAAACCTAAAATTTTGAAAAGTTCAAGTTCGTCTAAAATATGAACTAAGTTCTTTTAAAAGTTCTTTTGTAAAAAAGTGTCACCACATTGTATTAACAGTCATGCGAATAATCGATTGCCTTGTATGGCTTAAATAGGAAGAAAAACATGCATGTTAAGGTAAGATATTGAATGCTGGCATTAGGTGTCTGATGTAGGGCTATCAGTAACACCATATTTTAGGATAAAGTGAAACGGTAGTAGAATTGTGACACAAACACCCTATAACAACAAATCCATTAGTCAACCGAGAAATCTGTTCCTCTTGAGAATTTACACTGGCTCTAGAAATGTTTCAATCTTGCGTTTTGATTAGTGAATGGAGTTCCACGTAGAGTCGTTTCCTCCCGCCCAATTATCGTGTCGCATTACTTCTGGTATTTGGGCACTTGCCCTTGCAGACCCACTTATCTCGACCGAGTGATCTTACATCTTGTGGTGGGTAGAGTTCGAATGGCCAGACTTGAATGTAATTCTACTCCATGAATGGTGGCCGGTAGCTTTTTAAAATCAGCTGAAGGAGAACCGAAAACGATTCGCGTGTTCCTCGACGACGCGTTGACAGATGCTCAATCATCGAACAGAATGAACTTTTAAAAGATCTTTCTAAAATTGAAAAGTTCGTTCTCAAAAAGAACTTTTGAAAGTTCAAGTTCACTCATTTGAAAAAAGAGTAAGTTCGTTGGAAAGTTCACAAAAAAAGAACGCGTTCTCGGGAACGCGTTCTTTTTAAAAGTTCTCGCCCCAACACTGCACATTAGGTAGGATGATACGCATTGCTTTTTTTAAATTGCTAGCTTTACAAAACACACATTTAGGTGACTATAAAGTTATACAAAGGAGCTAATGTGGAGAGCTTTCCAAGTCATGCAGCAGTGTTGTGAATAGTGTACCAAGGATTTAGTAGCAGTAGTAGTAGTAGTAGTAGTAGTAGTAGTAGTAGTAGTAGTAGTAGTAGTAGTAGTAGTAGTAGTAGTAGTAGTAGTAGTAGTAGTAGTAGTAGTAGTAGTAGTAGTAGTTGTTGTTGTTGTAGTAGTAGTAGTAGTAGTAGTAGTAGTTGTAGTAGAAGTAGTAGTAGTAGTAGTTTATTCACCATTATAAGAAAAAGTAGGCTGTCCATTTAATATAAAATAAATTAAAACTTTTTATTAGTAATAAATATAACATCAGACCTGGGCAGTAACGTAATAATGGAAGTAACACCAGGGGCGGATTTAGCGGGCGGCGAGGTCGGGCCCCGGCCCGGTCGGGGCCCCCCCAGACCTCCATTGCATGATAATCCTAACTTAATGTAGTTGTAGTGTACTCAGTCTATATTTGTTGAAATTGTCCGTGAAAGGGAAACGAAGCTACAAGTGACATAAATTATCTGAAGAGTTTAGTGTGGGCCTTTCACAATAACGACAGGTTGAAAGGGTAGGGACAGCGGGACATGATGTTTTCATGTTCAAAACAGATTTACACCGTCCTGAGAAACAACGCTTCGTAAACATAAAAGTGGATGCGCATATTTCAAAGTTCGTAGAAAATCAGTTAGTTATGTAGGTGGCCAATGGGGGGTCGGGTGGGGGTGGCAATTGAAACACGTGTTCGTAGCTCAGTTGTATTACAAAATTTGGCAAGTGACGGAAATCAAGTAGTTCTTGCAAAATATTGTGCTTCAGTGTGTGCAAGTGTGTGAGCGTTATTCTGTGGGACAGTTTTCGTTTTATTCCTTTTGTTTGTTAGTTTGAATTGTTATTTTACATATATTTTACTCTAGCATGTGGTATTGAAATTGTGCAACTGCTAGCAAGTTCAGTTATGTTTAGAAATGAGCGAGAACAACAAATACAAACATAAAACCAGGCTGTCAAAAATATAAAGATAGGTAACGTTCTCTTTTATCGAGTGCGGGCAGTGACCCTAAACAAACAAAATTAGCAATTTTTTGCTGAGAGAAAGGTATGTTCGAGTGCGATTAAATCAGCACGTGCTGGTGTGAAGTAAGTAAACGCGATGAAACGTCGATATTAAAAAATGTCTGTTCTGGTCTACTCTCCCCACAGTGCAAAAAAACGTGTCCAAATCGTCTAGTGACGTCACGAACATTAATTCTCAAGAAGAACTTAATCTTAATTTTGAAAACCAAACTACTACTAACACCGGCGTCGATTTAGTCACATCGGTAGCTACTTCAAGCAAAAATGGGGACAGTAAAAATTCATTATTTTTTGGGGGAAAGTTTTCCACGAACAATATAAGGTTCCTTTTACAAATTAGCTTAATGCGTTTTAGGCCATCCAACTTATTGCAGTACCAAAAATATGTTCGCCCTTATCGAAATTGTTTCCGGCGGCTGGGGCTTCGCCCCAGAACCCTGTTATTCCGCGCTACCTCATCTCCACGTACGTAATTACTACAATCGTCAATGCCGACCGGGCCCCTTTTCTTAAATCCGCCCCTGAGTAACACGTTACTGTAGCGAAATTAGAAATTACTTAATTCCCAGTAATGTGCAAAAAATCTCATAACACAATTTTCAATGTAATGGAAAATTAATTTCACTCCTTTTTTTCATTGTAATTTGGAGTTAGTTAGTAATTAATGTTCGATGGTTGATATCCTTATCCTTATTCACGTGTATAGGAAATTTTTGTTTTGTGTTAGGGCTATCTATATCTTGTATACTACTTGTGTATTGAGAGGTCAATTGTAAGAGAAGCCATTGCAGCATAAATTCACCCATTCCTTCCATGAAATAAAGATATTATTATTAATTATTAGTCTTTATTTTTTATTTTATCTATTACTGTATATCCAAAGTTTTCTGGATTGTACTGCATAAGTACGTATGTCTGTCATTGAGAGAATAAATAATTTTATTTTTTGTATTTTTTATTAGGATTATTCAAAGTACACAGCAGTCTTTTAGATAGTAATAATAATAATAATAATAATAATAATAATAATAATAATAATAATAATAATAATAATAATAATAATAATAATACTGTAGTTACAATAAAAGAGAATTTTTTATTTTGAGAAATTTGACATTAACTTCAGTAACACAAAATTGCATCAGGAACTTTGGAAGTTACTAGTATTTTGGTGTATGCAGCAGTAGCTGCCTTGGGTTTCAAGTGGCTTTTCCTGTGGTTGGATACGCGCTGGGATGATGCTTTTAAGAACGGGATCTCGGGCAGGGCACCAGCCGCTGGAGACAAAATTATGTACAAATTCTCTTCCGAAGTGCCCGAAAAATGACAAGATTCATCCAAAAGAATTTGTGTGGTTTTTAGATGGAGCTTTGGCCAGACAATTATTTGAGGGGGGGGGGGGGGGGGGGCAATTGCCCCATCGCACCCTCCCCCCCCGTATCTGCTACTGATTTACAATACTTCCCATCTCTGGATATATGGCATAATAAATAATAGCTGACTGTTACAAATTGTTCTGCTTTCAGTTTGACATAATGTTGTCTGAAGATGGAAGTGGCCGTGGGGCTGCGCTGGTAGCAGCTGTAGCTTGTAGAGATGATAAGCGGTGAGCCTCATATAGTATACCAAGATACTTAATGAGACATAAATTAGCAATGTTTGTACATAATAGAATGTAATTGGGTTCCTATAGTGGCTAAGTGGTATCAATCAAGACCAAGTTATTGTAAAATACATAGACACAATGCCATGCTATTGTAGAAGCCATGAAGTGGGATTGTAGGGAACGTCTTTACCGGGATAGTGATGTTCAACGATGTGGATGTGTACTTTTAAGCTACAATATTTATAGTTTTGAGTATCTACTACAAAAGTGCTACACGTGATACGATACTGCATACCGATTATGGTAAAGAAGTAAGTGATAGACATTCAAATTCCAAACCATTTGAATGTGATCATTTATTTATTTTATTTGTTACAGCTTTTCGTTAAACACTCGGCATGTTAGCTCATGCCTCAAATCAAATATAAATAGGTAGGTTAACTAAAGCTCTAAATTGAAATAAGTACACCCTAACTGAATGTATTTCAAATAATTCTTTATTGTATTCAGTATTGTATAAACATAACATCGGTGCTCACTTGTAGAACCAAATTATCCGAAAGAGAAGTTTGGTAACATGCACAGTTGAGTTAAGTACAGGATATGTTTATCGTTGCTATGGAATTTGTTAAGGGAAATAAACAATCAAATTTTGGTATGAGAAACTTGAGGGGATATAGTGAAAAGGTAAAGGAGAAAGCTTACATTGAAATTGTTAGACCTTGTTTAGAGTATGCTGGGTTAGTGTGGGACCCACACTCAAAAATACATACTGAAGCTATAGAGATGGTGCAAAGAAAAGCAATAAGAAAGGTACCAGTACTAGGTAAATATGGAAGGAGACATAGTCCAAGTGAATTGATGATAGACCTGGGATGGGAATCATTACATGAACATAGAGTAAATGGAAAACTGTGTGCTTTCTACAAAGTATTTACAGATCAACCGGCTTGAGATGACCTAAATAAAAAGATACGTTTTGCCCCATTTAGATGTAGAAAAGATCATACAGTAGTAGTGTATGAAGATATTTGTCAACAAATGTAACACGGATGTAGGTAAACACTCAGTTTCTTGGTTCCGTGACCAAGAGCTGGAATGGTTTGGATGAAAGAGTTGTAAATCCATTTCCTTGAACTGTCTCTAAATTCAAAGAGTGAATAAGAAAATACCAAGGTTGTTGTTGACTCTTGTCAGTGCCTGCATTTGTGCAGAATATGTGGTTATTGTGTAAATGTTTGGTAACGGAGTTGATGAACTCAAAACTGAACTTAATAAATTTAATAATATTAAGTATGGAAAATAGCATGTAATAAAACAATTCCATAGCAACAAATCCTATGATTAACTTGACACTGAAAGAAGACATGCATCTTAACATAACAGTCTATATTAAATTGTATACCAAAATTGTTGAATGTCACTAATCTTACTTGCACTTTTTTTGTTTACTTTCCAGTACTACAGATAAGAAAGTAAAGGTGCAATAAGGACACAAAGTAGTATTTACAAGTGATGCTGTGATGGATAATTTATTTTAATTCAGATTTTTAGTTATATCTTTCTGAAACCACAAATTAATTAATTCTGAAGAAGACTTTCTAGTAGTGTGTAGTTAATGTTATTATTGAATATTGTATTTAAAGAGCAATATGCCAATGGAATCTTTTGATATCTAGGAACATTTTGTTTTGTTTGTGGAAAATGTAATAATGCCATTTTGAAAATAAATTGAATGTATGTTTAATCGTTGATGTATTTTTAGGATGTCTTGAATTTAAACTCATGTTGATTTTAATAAAACATGTAAAGTTGTTACTATTATTTATTTATGAGAACAACAATAAAAAGTAGACAAATTATTATGTTTATAAAGGGCTCAACTTTGTTTAGTAAAGCTAAACTACAATACCTATTTACTTCCATAATTTACACTGGATATTGCCAATGACAGGTGCCCGAGCAAAAAGTCTGCTACCGATCAAAGATAATTTTGCCAGAAGTGGTCAACTTGCAAAGTACAAATATGCATTTAGTACATGATATACACTACAGTATGGCCCACTTTTAAAGAACTCTCTTTTGACAAAATTCTGGATTTAACAAAGTAATTTTGATTCATCTTAAACAAAAGTACATGCAAATTGGTTCTATTTTAACAAGTAGAAATCAGCTATCCCTTCAAGTTTGTTATAAGTGTGTAATTTGTAACTGTACTGTCCATCACACCTTCACATTCAATAATTGATTGGTTATCGCTCACTCGTCGATGGTGTTCGGAGCCTACAGGGTTGGTTTAGTTGCTTTAAATTAAAATTCCCCCACTAAAAATCAGTTGCGTTACAGAGTGGGTAGACTCTAAATGTGTATTTATTTATTTTTTAATTAATAACAAATTGGCCATTGAGCATCTTAGATGCCCTTGTGTTGAGCGGAGCCACACGATTAGTTTCTCAGGACACACAACAACGTACAAAAGAACATGCAATTGGGATTTCTCTGACTACAAATAGTTGAATTCTAAGGAGGATTCTTAAAATTATAATTTACACCCTGCCATTCTATTTAGCATCAAATCTGTAAAAGTAAGTGTTGACATTGCCTCGAATATTTCTTATCAGTATTCTCTATGCGGTTGAAGTGGGGGTGTTTGGAGTGTACCGTATATGTGAAGTGTAGTGGTAGTTATCGTATGAATTCAACTAATGTGGTGTGGGCGGAATTGTGGTTGCTTTTTTAGGGGAAGGCATGACACCAACTACATAAAAACTATGTACTAACTATAACATTTTTATTCTGGGCAAACATTCTTCAAGTACATGACATTTTACACATAAGATGATGTATACCTAATCGAGTACATGAAATGTAACTTCAAATCTGATCAATAACAGTACTTGACTGCATTCTTCTATCTCACACACAACAAGGCTAATTCAAATCCAAATCAAATTCATTATTATAATTTTACGTATCACCCCATTAATAGGGAAGGCTCATGTCAAAAATAAATATTCCTCAAAGTACCTAAAAATGGAAGATCATTATCTAAAAATACGGGCGGTATAATTTTTATATCTGAGAAGCGTATATTTCTAATTCTATTAGCATTTTAAGTTTGAAATTTGGAACTTCCCGTTCCGTAATTGAAAAACGGCTCTTGACGTCATACTCATAACTCATGTCAACAACTGCCTCCTTGAAGTATTCTTAATAATATCCAAGGTCTACTTGATCTCCGCCTGGCGGAGGCTCGTCAAACTCCCAACTTAGGTCATCGCAGTCCGTTCCACAATGTTAAAAATCACATGTTATTCAAATGGGAGAAACGTGAAAGAAAACAAATGAAGTGATCTGTCAAATAGAATTACCTCCTAAAAAGGAAAAAATCATCATATTTTATAATCTTGAATCATTGTAATCTATCAAAATGTCTCTTTTACGTGTTTTAAGTATAGTGTTACATGATCTACAACGGATATTTAATTATTATAACAGTTTTTTAGTGGGATACAACATGGCGATTTTGGTTCCCTTGCGACGACCTAACTTGGGAGTTCGACGAGCCTCCGCTAGGCGGAGATCAAGTAGACCTTGATAATATCAACGATATTAAGTTGGACATTTTACAATATCTAGGATGCAGTGACTTAACAACAATGCCTTTTATACCACTGTTTTCTTCAGAAAATACATTTTGATACAGTATTTACCAAAACGTGTTTAAAATAATGCAATTATTGAACATATTGTTGTTAATTAATGTTGAGCAGTGGTCATTTACTAACTAGAAATAAACATTGGTTCAGTTTAAGTCTTATGAGAGCAATAATCTACTAAAGGGTGGGATTTCAGTACTATTTGTATGATATAAAATTATTGTTTACTGAGATATGACGTCAGAACCTTTCAATCACGAGCAAGATGGCGCAGGTCCGTTTCTGAGCGTGTTTTGACAGCAATATCTTTGACTTACTGTTAAAGCGATGTTAATGCACCTTTTGAGCCGAAACCAATTAGTTCCCGTTTATTTTAACTTGAGGTAACCAGTAAGCAAATGAAAAAAAAATGTGTGAGCCTTCCCTATTACTGCTAAAAAAATTCCTGACAAGTTTCTCAAGTTGCCATCTTTTATTTCTCTAAAATCGTTTTCCGTCCACTTACACAACTACACTGCAGTATGTAAAAAAAAAAAAAAAAAAGCACTATAGGCGACTGGCGCTTTGGTCCTGGCCCGATTTCTACACACACAATTTCAACTGCCTAGGCACTTGAAATTTTAGGATGACTCCACTGCCAGTCATATGATAAAATAAACATGGCAACAAGAACGATACACTACTGTACTTACGTAATTATATTGGTTTGCTTATGTCTTCTTAAACATTTCAATCCCCACTATCAGGGAAATAGACAGGTAGTATTATTCACAAACAAATATTTAGGCCCTCCACAATTACCTCAGTTTGAACTAGCTAGCAATAAATTAAAAATCTAAATAATAATAAAAATAATAATAATAATAATAAAATAATAAAAAAAAAATTAAAAAAGCTGTCAGCAGTGTTCAGTGTTCATTTTGTTGGACTCTCACAGTGCCAATTACACGTAAACAGAAAATGATTTTGATGCCCAGTTAAACAGATTACATATTATTCTTGTGCTAAAACATAAAAAAGTAATTGGAAAAAGTTCCAATATTTTGCACAAATTTTCCAGAAAAACTAAATTATTGATGGAATTTTGCTATTCAAATTGAAAATAAAATCAGTAATATTTTACTTTATTTCACACGAGTGTTTTGTCTGAATAAGGGTCGACCTAAGACCTAATACAAAAATGCGTTTTAAACTAGGTTAGTTAGGTTGCCAGATGAGCGATTTTTTTTTTTTAGTCAATCAAACAAATCGTTTGCATATCATATAACGCTTAAAAAATTATACGTACTTTTATAATAAGCATATGATTTTATTTACAAGATGGCGATTTAAGTTACAATCTTGAAATTTGTGTATATTATTTCCCGATATGTTGCTAATAATACACGAAATATTATTTGAATCCGTTAAGAAGGTTTCTTCAAATAAATTGAAACCTTCTAGTTGATTTTTCAATGGATTTCCGCATAATTTCATTCGACCGTGGTTTACTCAATAGGCTCTAATTCATAAACTATTAAACTTATCTGTGTATAGAAAAATCAATAATGTAGATACAGGCTAGATCTAAAATGTGATATTGTTTAATCATACAATAACGGCATTTAAACCATAATAAAAGCTATTTAAATCGTCGACAAAGTTCGTTGCTAACTTTTGCATGTTGGCCATAAAAGTCATCCAAACATACCACGCCATTGTAGCCATTCTATTAAAGGTATTGAAATTCCAAAAGTAGTTTAAGAAAGGTATCTTTGTACACGCCATTCGCCATGCATAGTGTGTGCATCTAGCTTCAATGGTTCTCAAATGAGAATCATTTAAGTGGAACACTGTAAAGAAACCAGTGAAAATTCCTGTAAATAGAAACTAAATATTTTTTTACAAAATGGAAGTTACAATTCCGAAACTTTTATCCAGTGTCGACATTGCTGTTGTGGATATAAATATAAAACATTATTAAAATCTGTCCATAACTTTTAATTTAAAAAAAAAAAAAAAGGAATTTTTTCACTAATTAATTTTTTGTAGGTTGGCATCGTTAACAGCATCGAGTTTAGTGGTAACGAATGTTGACAGAAAATTTCAGCCAAATACGTCAAGTCCTTTGACCTGTGCGTGACAAACAAAATTTAGCGCACACACATACACACACACACACACACACACAGACAAAGCGCCGATCGAGTTGTATGGAGAGATTCATTCCGCTTTGCTACGCTCATCTAAAAATTTGTGAAAAAAATCATTATCGAAATTTCGATAGACCTAATACAAAAATGCGTTTTAAAAAGTTTGTGAAAAAATCATTATCGAAATTTCGGGGTCCCTAGAAATAGGTATAGAATGCTTCTGTATATTTATAGAATGACAAAAAGATTGTATATATTAATTTTACTACATTCTACAACAAAGCAGATCAGATGGAAGTTTAGTGTTTACAGTATGGAAGTTTAGAGATTTATTTCACGATATCAGTAGACACTTCCAACTGTAGAAAACTACATCAAAAGAATTGCAAAAACAAGCTGATAATTGAAACTAGGTAACTATTGCCATCGGTATACTTGTCAACATATATAAATCAAGAGTGTTCAATGGTAGAGCAAAGAATCAAAGATAAACAGGTAATGTACTCATCTAGAGTTTAGTTGAGATCTACCAGAAAGAGCCAGATCAGATGCTTGGAAGACTGGTTGGATAGTTCTAAGTGAATAGGAAAATGTTTTGCATTGAGCCAAGGGCCTAGAAGGTTTAAAAATAAAGCTTGTATATATTTTTAGTTTCACTAAAGGTTCATAAACCTTAGAGCACAGGTTTATTTCAAGTCTGAAATGTAATTATTGCTAGTTTTTTAGTTTGCAATTTGGACAAGGGCATACAACTACATATACGTTGCTCACCACCGCCTGTGATCTTATTTCTCATCAGGCCTACTAACAAGATGTATTAATTGGAGAAATAATAAATACATAATAATTAATAATACAGTACTATATCCCCATATATACAGTCAAAATTGTTGGGCAGGCTTGCCACTGTTTTTTTTTTCTTTTATTATTATTATTATTTTATTGTTGCAATACATACAAACTCGGTCAAAACCGGCATAAACATGTTGTACGGACACAAATGTCAAGTATTTCCATGTGTTTACCTTATTAAAATCTACTTAGAACTACTAAATATATCTTCAACAAAGCATCTAGGTGGGGGGTTTGCGTGCGATCTGAGGCGCACCCCCTTGAAGGCGTCGGTGCCTGACACGATGTGCCAATAATCCAACCAAAATTGCGAGTGTTATTAGAAGCGGCTAATAGGGCGAATGCAACTAGGAGTTGCGAAAATATGAGGCGACTGACAAGACCGCAGGACGGTCGGTTAGGTCGCACACTGGCCACCGGGCGCGCGCCAAGAGTCAACGAGCGAGGCGCACTTTTGGCGCTGGCTTCAAGTCACACGAACGCACACGCGCACATGGAGATAGATAGATATGTGTTTACCGTAGCTAGCAGCTAGTCACAGGAAATGAATGGCAATGTCCGCGCCGACGCGGACTTCTACTTCTTCTTCTTGTTCTTCTTCTTCTTCTTCTTCTTCTTCTTCTGCTTCTCAAATGCCCACATTTGGCTATACTACTTAATATATCATTGTCCACATTATTTTTTCCAAACCGAATTGTGGATGCTATGTACGGTCGTGGCCGATTTGTACTCATCCCAGCATTCGCTCTTTGTACGGTGGAAACCACGAAAACCACCATCGGGATGGAGAATTTCTTGAAGTCTTCATTCTTCTTAGTTCAAAAATTTTCGCACTATCCTACACGTGTTCAAAATAATTGCTTTTTGCATCTCGATGTATATGTTCGGTTGGAGACCAATTAGTTTAATACTGTCATGGAGTTTACGTGGAACAATGCCATTTGCTGATATAATTAACGGTATAACAGTTACATTATTCTGCTTCCACAACCTTTTTATTTCAATAGACAATTCCTTATATCTGTTTATCTTTTCCCGCCAAGTTGTCTCTACATTGTGGCATAAAGGGACGGCAACATCAATTAAAATCGTTTCTTGTTTCTTCTTGTCAATAAATATAATATCCGGTCTATTGTGATGTATGGTTTGGTCTGTTATAACTGCCCGGTCGTAATATAATTTGTAGTCTTTACTATCTAATACCTTTTCAGGCTTGTATTTGTAATATGCAGTGGTTGTGTTTATAAGTTTATACTTCATGGCTAATTTTTGATGTACAATGTTTGCAACTTGGTTATGCCTATGAAGATAATCTGTTTGACAAAGCATTTTGCACCCAGATACGATATGTTCAATTGTTTCGCCGTTCATATTACATTTTCTACATTTATCTTGCACTGTGACGTCTTTCAGTATGTATTTTTTGTAATTGTTAGTATTGATTACTTTATCTTGAATAGCGATCATAAATCCCTCTGTTTCGCTGAAAATGTCCCCGGACGTTAACCATTTGTTCGATGCTACCCTATCGACGTTATCCTTAAGAAGTTCTTTATAATGTCTGCTATGTAACGTCTTTTCTGATATTCTGATCTCTTTTGCTGTGTCAGAATTTAGTTTTTGAAGCAAGTTTAAATTTCCGTCATTTAAATTGAGGGGAGAAAGCGACTTGTCTGCCGATACTATAGCTCTATGAAGTTGTGAATGTGGGCATTTTGTATAAAAGTACTTTCTTAGAATTTCAATTTGTTTATAATATAAATTGTTTAAATCAATCAAGCCTCTTCCTCCTTTTTCTCTAGGTAGAGTCACTCGTTCTATTGCTGACTTAGGGTGATGACTTCTGTATTTAGTGAATGTTGTGCGGGTGAGAATTTCTAGGGCATGAAGTTCTGTCTGTGTCCAGTTAATAATTCCAAATGAATATGTAAGGACCGGTATAGCATAAGTGTTAATTGCTTTGATCTTGTTTTTACCATTTAGTTGTGTTTTTAAAATGGATCCTATTCGTTTCTTGTAAGCAGAAATTAGTTTACTTTTCATCAGTTTATGATCAATTCGTTTAGCCTGCGCAAATCCTAGATATTTGTATACGTCTTCTTCGTCCATTACTCCAATCCGGTTGTCTTCGTCAATTTCAAACTCTTCTAATTTCGTTATCTTTCCTTTGATGACATGAAGTGACTTACATTTATCAATTCCAAAATCCATACATATATCTCTACTGAATTCTAACGTTGAGTTAAGAAGATTCGTCATGTGTGTCGCATTTAAAGCATATAGCTTGAGATCGTCCATGTAGAATAGATGTGAAAGTGTGTGGCTAACCGTATTACCATCCTTTATCTTGAAACCATGTGTAGATTTGTTTAGTATATGAGATAATGGATTTAATGAAAGACAAAACCATAACGCACTAAACGAGTCACCTTGAAAAATACCTCGTCGGATGTCAACTGGGTCAGTACATATCTGCTCTTTGCCTACGTTTAACTTTAATGTTGTTTTCCAACTCGTCATCGCTGTCCGCAAAAAGTTTACTATCAATGGGTTTACTTTATAAATTTCCAGTATCTGTATTAGCCACGAATGTGGTGACGAATCATACGCTTTCTTGTAATCAATATAGCTAACGTGAATGTTTCTCTTCTTGTTGAAAGCTTGGTTCATTACAACAGAATCGATAATTAATTGTTCCTTACACCCTTGCGACAATTTACGACATCCCTTTTGTTCTTCAGCTAATATATTGTGTTCTTCGCAGTGGCTATATATTTTATTTGTTATGCACGATGTCAAGATTTTGTATATAGTAGGTAAGCATGTAATTGGTCTATATTTACTTGGATTTTTGGTGTCATTATCTTTTGGTTTAAGAAATGTTATTCCTTCAGTAAAGAAATCTGGTAAATCCTTGTCTCCTAATATAAATTCATTAAGACATTTAGCAATCTGGGTGTGCATGGTAGAAAACTTCTTGTACCAAAAATTTTGAATGTTATCGTTACCGGGTGCTTTCCAATTATGAGTATTTCGTATCGTTGATTTTATATCATTTACACTGATGCCATCAAATGTCATTTCTTCGATATCACTCATTGCCTCAATTTCTTCTTGAATCCATGTTGCATTGTGATTGTGCATTAATGGGTTACTCCATATCCCACCCCAAAACTGCTCTATTTCTGTCTTCGATGGTATACCATTTCCTACTATTTCTTCTTTATTGTTAATTTGCTGATAGAATTTTTTAATTTTTTTTTTCTTTTATTATTATTATTATTATTATTATTATAATTATTATAATTATTATAATTATTACTATTATTATTATTATTATTATTATTATTATTATTATTATTATTATTATTTATTAATAATATTATTATGCAGAAAAAGTCATATTTTAGCTTTATATAACAAAGCCATTTGCAAATTAACAATACGGAAATTTTGAGCCCGCCCTGTAAGACCACTCCTGCTTATACCGTAAATGTTGTGGCATATGTTTTAATTTAACGGATATATGGTAATTTATTTAAATTCATAATGTTTTCAGGTTGATTAACATATGTCACTATTTCTCTTACAAAAATCAACATTGGTTGGAGTGAAATACACGTACCGGTAATTAGTTTCTTCTAAATAATAATACTCCTCACAAAATACACATATTATTACTTCACTGTAACATAGTGGCCATAAGCTGTGTGCCTCCTGAAATTCCCTTTAATGGCCAAGACTGTGCTGCATAGTTTTGAACTAAGCTACAGAACAGTAGATAAACTAAGAAATTAATGAAAAGCATAATTTTGTTCAAATTAATGAGTTAACATCAGATGGAAAGTCACAGTATTAGAAACGTGCAACATGACCGCGTGTTTTAACCACTAGGAAAACGCTCTTGTTTGACGCGTTGATAAGCGAGCGCGTCAGTTACTACGTTTACATGCAGGTTTGAAAAAGTTTTGACTCAAGTCAAACCAAAACCGTCGATCGTTTACATGCCATCGATCTGAATACGTTCTCAAACCATTTTTTAGTTGGTACATTTCCCGGTATACAGCGCCACTTACAATAAGACATTTCACTGCTTTCTAAAGAGACATTGGAACAACAGAGAGGGCAGTGCAGGCATTGGGTTTAACTTTTAAACCCAATGGCACTGCCACCGCCGGTTTAGTTTGCTAATGAGCCCGCCAAGTCGAAATGTATTGGCGGCAGTGGGGTGTTTACATGGCAGTTTCCAAAACTAGTTTTCAAGTCACCCCTGCGAGCAAACAGGCGTGACTCGAACCGATCCAAACCCACTTTCGAAGTGTTTATATGCTGTTTTGAAAACTCAAAACGTTCTCAAATCGATTTCAAACCTGCATGTAAACGTAGTAAATATCTACGAACTTTCTGGCGAAAAGTTTTCAATGCTAATACGAACAACAATTAACAACAATTCAAGAATGCGCATTGCAAAAATTGTTCTTATTTCCATGGCTATTATACTTTCCGACATTGTTGTATGCAGTGCAATGTGCGTTGCTAAGAATTTTCGTGGTCATGTTTTCAACACGGTCGGCCACCGTTACTAACACTTGTTGACAGCAATAGAAATGTAATTTCTGCCTCTAATACCTATCGGATCGCGTTTACATTAGTATATTGGTGACCGGACAAAAATTTACTATAAGATAGCCACCTCACATTTTGCTGTTACTGCGTTTTAGAAAAATATTAAATATTAAATATTAAAAATATTTTCGAGTAACTTTCGTGTAACTTTGCTAATAATTATCAGATCGCCATTACATTAACATATTCGTGACCGGAAAAATCTGTAGAAAAATCTGACTATCTCACATTTTGCCGCCATTTTGTTTCAGAAAAATATTTTGCAGTAACTATGGTGTAACTTTGTAACTTTTTGAACGATTTTGCCTTAAAACTATACACCTTCAATCAATCCACATCGAGGCTTGTGGATGGTCCAAATTTCAAGTTGATCGGACTTTCCGTTCGACGGCTATCGACGGACATAAAAAAAAACAAAAAAACAAAAAACAAACAAACAAACAAACAAAAAAACAAACAAAAAAACAGAACGAAGTGCCATAAGAGTCAAGTGGAAACGCTCGCTTCGCTCGCTTAATAACTCAAGAATGTCACACACATCGAAAAAGCGACAAAACATCACCCTGTGGTAGTGTAAGCACTACACTACAGACTATATTATGCTTATTATCTCAAATATTGTAATATTCAGTAACATAGCTGTTTCGTGTACTTAAGCAAGCAAGTGTTTAATAAGCAAAATAACAAACTAAAATTATATTGTTAGCAATATGTAGCATACTGTAGCTGTGAGTGTAGCATTCTGTAGTGCATAAGAAATCACAAGGTGTGGAGCTCTTAAAATATAGGGTAATAAATATCATTGACTGTGCTAAGCCCTCTGGCTGCCGAATGCCTTTGGTAAGTGCTATTACTCTTACAGTAGCATGTTAACAATTCCATGCAGGTACATAGGAAACGGCCAAAGCAGCCATTTTAATGCATCTCATCCACACGAACGTAGTTTCTAAAACGCTAAATAAAACCAGTGTTAAAAAAGTACTAGTTAAAAAGTTGGATAACCCAGTGTATCTCATTGTTTTATGTAACAGCTCATTTTCCACTACAAGCTAGTCCTATATACGTCCATGTTATGTATGGATAATTATCAGTCTTGGGGTTCTTATACACATAAATTAAGGTTGCCCATCACATCGATGTAATACAACATCTGCATTGAAGTAATAACTGGGATGTCAAAGAACCAAAAATTGTTTAAATTATTTTTTGAAAGACTCACAACTCACAATCTCCTCTGGTTGGTATGTATTATGATGAATGATGCCGCTGTAGATTGCCTAGGTAGGCTGCTTCGGCCAGGCGCAACAAGGCACAAGTATAGGCGCCGGTCATTCAAAGTCAAAACTCACAATTAGTCCAGCTTAACTGGCAAAAAGACAAATAACTTGAACAAAAATACTGGTATTTTGTAGTGAGGTATGAATACTGAATATAGTTCATGGTGTTTAATTATATTTTTGCCTGAAATATTTTTTCAAATACAGTAATTTACAATATAGAAAAACATTGATACTTTAAATAAAACGTCTGCAATTCTATCAACGATTATTAATTATCAATCAATGTTGATGGACAACTTTAATAAAAATACTAGCATGCTGTAGCCTCCAACTACATAATACTTCACAACTAAAAAGTAAAAACCAGCGAGTTGCTACAATCTTATTTTTTACTACTCCCTTAGAAATGCAAAATTGCTAAATGAGTACTACCCCAATAATGTAGCATGCTACTTCTGTACTACTAGGCTATATTTGTGTTTATTTTTAACAATTCCAAATGTGCATGTGAGTAGGCCACATACACTGTCATTATGTCATCCACTATTTGCCAGGAAAACTATGCAGAAACTATCAGAAAAATGAAAACAGTAAAGAAATGGAAGGTTGCCACCTGCAATCTTTTAGCCAAGTCAGTCCTGCATTTACTTTTTGATTAAGCTGATGTCCATTATCTTCCGACCCGATAAGTGCTCACTGATACGTCACGAGATTCTAGTTTGAAAGGCTGCTGGCTCAATTTCACCTACTGGCATCCTACTCACTTCATTTAGCTTTCTTTACAACTGAGGGTTGTATCAGAATGCCATTTTGCCTTATGTATGTATATATTTTCTGCACACAGTTTGCACATTGTGATGTTTTCCAGACATATTTTTGTTCTAGGCCTATATGATATACAGTATATTAGAACTTGGAAGTGTTATCTGCTCCAACACACTGACAACATGTCAACATGCTCCATCTATCACCATCACAATCAAAAGCACTTTCTTGCTTATAAGAACCAAACAAAATATAAACACTGTCATTTTAGGAGTCAAGCATACGTAACTCAAATCAAATATCCTAAATATTCATAATATTGTATAGAACACAGATATCCTTTGTCAACAGCCGGCCGGCTATTCTTTTGTGGATAGGTCCGATCATTAAGTGCCCTTGAATTTCATAATAACTGTGAAATTACATAATGCTTAAAGGGGTTCTCACCCGCTAAACCAAAAAATATCTTTAACTAAGGCTAATTAGCTATGAAATTAGCGACTAAAAGAAAAAAAATCGGGTTCACCATAACCCAGGAAAAAAATATCGAAGTTAGTAATTTTCGAGCTAGGTCCCATCGGCGAAAATCTCCCATAAGAAATAGCATTGGGACGACCTGTATGCCTTGGGACCTTGGAGGATTCTGCTCCAAAAAAAAATGGTGTAATACTTTTCGCCGCGTCTTTCTTTTCTGCGTATTTCGTAAATTTTGGTTTTGTAATTGGAGCTTCCGTTCAGGTACAAAATGAAGATGTGTAATCGGGTGCTGCATTTCGTTTTGAGCGTTGCTGTGCGCATCGGCAGGTCGAGTCACACGATACTCGGAGGAGGGGTAAACAGTCAAGGGGAAATAGTCAACGCATGCGCAATGAACGCGGTCTGCTATGCTGTGTCGAGCGGAGTACAGCCGCACCAAAAGCCGGCTACCACTACGCTCGTGCAACAGTCGCCGCGGCAGTTAACCAGAAATTTCACTAATTAATAACAATTCACAGGTTTCAACTCACGATGTTTAATGGTTCATTATCGATTGGTGTGGTGCAGTAGACCATATGGTAAAAAATAAATCTAGCGGGTGAGAACCCCTTTAAAGTTCTTTGAAATATAATTGGTAGTATAGCCTGTTGCACATCAGGTGAGATACATACACATTACAATTTATAACAAACTAGCTTAAAGTAGGCTTGAACAGTCCACTGATGGCAAATAGTTTGATACTGTACTTAAAACAGCGGACATTCCTCGCTGTTACTGAAAGGACGAATTATTAAAGAAACACTCTTTTAGATCGAACTATTTGTGTTGTGTTTAAATTTGTTTTTGTAATGTCTAGTTTTCATTGCAATAATTGTACATTTGTGTTTAAGCATACTTTTCAACAAATTCAAATAATGCATGATACGTATTAATAATTTAATATGCAGTCTTGCTGGGGACACTACTTTCAAAGAGTAGCATACTCAGCTACAGGTAATTGCCTAAAACATGCAGTGGACTGTGGACATTTTTTAACAATTTTGCACTGCACAATTATGTAGGGTCATTTTCTTTATATTCTCCTTTACATTACATGAGACTATTAAAAAGGCTTTACGGCTCAGCTGTTGTCCACATCTGACTTGTTACCATCACTGGGCTCTACAAAATCCAACCTACAGTTACCTCTTAAGGTGTGTAACAACCATACAGTTTAGATTGCCATATGTACTTTGATATAAATATTAAATATGAAGTTAAACCACACTCTATCTAAATACTGATACCTACTTTGTGCACAATTCAGAGCATAGGCCTACCTACAAATACATGAACCCTGTTTTCAGGAATGCTACCATAACTACATGCATATACACTGCACCTCATTTAAAATTGGGGCTCAAAAATACATTATTCGGCACTAAATGTTGCAGATATGATCTCTGGCGGCGAAATCGTGAAGTAATAGCTAGAGGGCAACAGAGCCGCTGGATGTCATTTGTCAGTGTCATTTGTCAGTGTTTATATGAGAATGGCAATGATTCCAAAGAAACATAAGCGATATTGTTGCGTCAGTGAATATCCAGCGCTGGATATTTGCTGGTTGCGTTTTGTATACAAGATGCCTTTGATATTATGGGGATTTTGGATCAGGGGACACACCAAGTATCCGAAGGTCCGAAGTTCATGTTCTGATCATAATGTTAATTAACCACAAGCAATTAAAAGGCCACCGATTAACACTGCCTCTCTTTCATTGAGGTTCCTTTGGGCTCTATTTGCTTTCAAATATATGTATATTTCAGAATAAAGTTAAAAACTTACTTTGCGCAATAATATGTTAAGGCGGATCCATGATCTCCTGTCAGTTTGTTACCCTCTAACTGTCAGCCATGTTGTGCAGCAGTGGTGCTATCTCTTGACACATTTAGTGTCGAATAGGGTGTAGGCCTAGGATGTATCCGGGGAAAAAAAACAAAAACTTTTCACGTCGGGAAAATCAGACCTTTTTACATGTAGCGCCACCAAAATTATGCACTCGACTAATATTCAACCTGTCTCACTCTCCCTCGCTCTAAAACGCTCAACACTTATATAAGTCATGCAAAACAAAAATACAAAGAACTACTTGTACTATGTAGTCGTTCCACCACAACCTTGTGGATGGTGACGTGAAGTCACAGATGAATGAGGCTGGCCAACCTAATGCAATTATTTTGAAAAGTCACCAGCTGATTGGCTCCAACACACCCATCTTTGACGTCGGCATTCGCAAGGTGAGGTGGCTCTGGAACAACTTTATTTATGGCAGATATAATATACTGTACAAAGTTTTACTAATCCTGGACACATTTAATGCCTACAGATACAAAATCCTAAGAGACTACTACTACAATAGTGTTCTATCAAAGGAAAAGTTGTCTTAAATGTAATTCTTTGAAATAATATGTGTCAATACCACCAGTGTTCAATGGTTTACTCTGAGGCTCTTGATAAGAGGGAGTGCTATCTTTGTTAGGTGTTGTGGTTGATGAAGTATTTGATTCAGATTCTTCAGCATCTGCAGATTCACTCATTCCTAAGGCCTGACGATTCAGACCTACATCCCTCGCAGCTTGTCTCAGACGCATCAAGAAGTGGGGCAAACCTGGGAAATTAATGAGCATTCAATACAAAGAGTACTGGGCTACTGGCAAAACCAAAATAAAGGTTTAATCTAATCCCGAGTTTAGTACGTATATAACCTATAAACTCACTCTGGCATTTGAAGGGTTCAAAAGGGATTGTTAAGCAGCCAGATTTTAGCAGGCTAAGTGGACCCGGAATACTGTATGCCTACCAGAGCTGCAAATCACGTCGTGAACTAAGAAGATGGGAATAACCCTACCAATGGATTACAACATCCAGGTTACCACCTTACTGAAAGTCCTCTTGTTAGATTCTTTAAGTTAAAAAAATAAGTGTAGGCCTAGGTCTACAGTAGTAAGAAAGAACATGTATTTAAAATTTAAGTTGTAGGTAGTTTCTTTTATTATAATGTCTGTGCAGCCTACAAATAGGCCTACCCACTCGAAAGATAGCATGAATGGTTTGGTTTTCTTGTTGGAAAAATGATGATTTAATGTTCTTCCATTTTGGCATTGCTTGCAAACATTGCACGGAGATTTTGAAGATGGTACATTAGTTACACCACACACTTCTGTGTCTGTGCATATTTTTAGCAAAGAGAAGAGTTACCAGTAAATATGGTTCATAAATACTGTAGTAGCATCCAGTAGCACCAGTAGGCGAGAAGGGGTAAGCAGTCTACCTGGAATATTTATTTCCAGTATTGCACCATTGTACTGTGCGTTTCAGTATCAGGGCATTACGTGTATTAGTATACCTCCTCCTCGTTCTTCTTACTTCAAACACCCAGAATTGAAACTTATGACATTCTCTGCCCAACTGCTTTGTAAACCATAATTTTCTCTTGTATATAACTATCTTCAGAAGGTCACTTCTGCTTTCAGGGAGACACTCATGTTACTAGATAGTCTGCATCTTATAACTGAATTACGGGTGTATAAACTAATAATACGTAGGTGGACTTACACTAAGGCTACAATGACTGGCTGAGAATGGCACCCAGCCCAGCACTATGTGGTAGTATATTCAGACGTTCACAACTCTTTAAAAAAATGCACAACAAACAAGCTAGGGGTTTATGTAACTATCTTTTAAAAGACTCTTGACTTCCTTGCTGAATTACTGATGTAAGTAGTACTTTAAAACTACACTCATCCTAAAGGTTTTGAATAATGTCGAACATTTCCCCCAAGATCACTCCAATAAGAATAGCCAACAATCACTGTTTTTTTTTTTCAGGAGTGTTTACTAACAACCTGGGTGCCATCTTCGCAATGTTTCAGCAACTAACATAAGCTCCTCTCACTTGATGGTTTCAATAACTCTATAAACATTAGGTAATAGTTTAGTTGTGCCACGTAACTAGAGTAGTTGGTGGTCACCTTCTTCCAAGTGATCAAGACCTCGCATTGAAATGTCTTGTGCACGGTACCCACGCATTTGTGTCATATGACTAGGTAAAAGAATTAATTAATTGTGGTTTAGGTAGGTTAACAATAAACCTAGCTGCAAACATGGCAGCAAGTAAATCATGTTATTCTCAGTCCAGTCCACTGAAGACATAATGTTTTGTGTCCCTTTCCACCTTGAAACAATTGCTTGTTTAATGATCAGTGATGTACTAGTGATGAAGTTAAACAACTCACCACTCATGGCAACCCAAGCAGTGACTGCAGATGGAATAGATATACCTGGATTGTCGAAATATGTCAAGCCAAACTCGAGGCCGGGCTGTTAACCAAAAGCAACACAACTATATCATGTTTCAAAATAGTAATGCAACAACTGAACAACAATTACGAAAAATTTCTCGTATAATAATTAGTATTGAGAGGGAAAGAGTTATAGGAACCAACAGCTCACCTTAAAGAAGATCGGCAGCCGTGTTGAGATGGAGATTACATATATTTACAATAATTTACAATTAGACGGAACGTTTCGGCTTACACAGCCTTGATCACCCGTCGGTGTAGAGATACTAACTGACTATAATAATTAATAATTCACATTCACTTCTTCTATATGATAAGGTAAGTCAATGTTTTCTTACCTTATTAAATTCTGTGTAAGGTCGAATAACCATGAAAGACCAATAATCCATAACTCGATGATTATCCGGTCTTACTGGACAACTTGGATGGCTGGTACATTGATTAACAATTAGCATAACTCTTTTTTCTTGGTCCACAATGAAGCGCCGTTTAAAAACGTAATCTCTGTTGGCGAACAGTCTCTGGAAAGCAATGTATATAATAAATAATAATTGATCTGTTCACTATAACTCACTGGGAGGTGAAAAGCATGAAAAAACTAGGATGAAGCAGGTCAGTGACATATTCAAGGGGGACCCGGGCAGGGGGGGGGGGGGGGAATGTGGTTTAACACCCCCAGTGTTGGGTCAGTTCATCTTTTAAATGAGCAATCTACAAGTTCAGTTCACAGCTCAAATAAAAACCCACAATTTAGAAAAGTTTAAGTTCGTCTAAAAAAATTAACTAGTTCTTTTAAAAGCTCGTTTTATGAAACAGTTTCATAATTTTTTTAAAAGTCATATCTTCTTCTTTTCATATGCTCATGAGTTTTTGACCATCATACATTTTCTGGTTTTCCAGTAGAGACAGGCTTCTTTTTGCTCATAGCACATGAACAGAGGCTAGGAAAAAAACATACATGCAATGTAAGATACCGTATTTACACGAATAAAGGCTGCATACGATTATAAGCCGCAATGCACTTTTTGAGCTTTACTTTTCAGAAAACAATTTGTTTCTGTTAATAAGCCGCAGTTATTATATTCGAGAAAGGACCAGAAAATAATATGAAGTAATAATTGGTACCGGTATGTAATAAGGATTACATTGTGGCATTGGGTGTGTGGTGTACAGCCATATGCTTAGTTACCAAATTGTAAAAATTACAAAATCTTTAGAGCTTCAAGAAAGAATAATTTTATTATGGTTTGATTACGTTTCATTATAAATATCTGAAAATAGGGATTTGTGTATGGATGCTACCAAGTGCTATTTTCCACTTTATAAAAAATGTTGATGTTAGGTGATAGGTTGATTATTGATTTGATCGGTTTTTTGTAGTTGATTGATATCAGATCAGTGCATATTAATTGAAACTTGACATAATTTGACAAGGCATACATATGGCGATGGAAGCTCGATTCCCCACGGAAAGAACTTTCAAATAAACTTTTACAAATAAAAAAGTTTGTACTTAAAAAGAAGTTTTAAAAGTTCAAGTTTGTTCATTTAAAAGAAGAGTAGGCTAAGTTAATTGAAAAGTTCACAAAAAAAGAACGCGTTCATGAGAATGCGTTCTTTTTTTGTATGAAACTTATGATGCAAGTTCTTTTTAAAAGTCCTCAACCCCACACTGAACCCCTTCATGCCAAAAAAAATAAAATACATGGATAGAAGGAAGGAAAAGAGGAGGGAGGAGGAACTTTACTTTTGTATTTACATAATTGATAATATTAACTAGCCTATATAAAAATAATATTAATGGAATTAATTAAATGTAATCATTCTTACATTCTCTTAAACCTACTCTATGACACTGTCTGATTCTGAAACATGTTAAGAGGCGTTTGAAACGTCATACATATGAAACAAATGTTGCCAAAAGTGAAAACGCCTCCGACGGCTGGGGCCATCGCCCAAGAACAGTACCTAATTGGGATGTTCAACCCCCCATATTGTGAATTCCTGGATACACCACAGCACTGATGCAGTCACTTTCTTTGTGCATTGGATTTCGACAAATGTAAACAACTATCACTACCAGCAGCATAATTTGTTATTTTCCACAGCCATCTTTATTCTTTATACATTTCAGAAAAAAGGTTACTGAATTTTATTCTACCAGTTGACAATCTGCAAAGTGGTAGGCCTACTCTGACCTTCATAGGGAGCTTGCAATAACGTCATTACCGGTATCGCACGGTAGCCATACTGAGGTACTCTGTAAACATTTGTTTACTTTTTCCGACACTGCATTGTTGCAATATTGCAGATGTCCTTTGACTGACGCATCAACTGTTTTCAAACGAAGGTTCCTTATTATGACTGAAAACAAAATAAGAACGCGTAAGCTTTGTTTGAAGACAATCATTTGCATGTGTTATCATTTTCTTGAACTTTTACCTGCACACATCAATCTATATGGCTTGAAACTGTGATATTTCCTGGATAACCTATGTGTCTTCTATTGACAGAACAAATGTAAACAAGCAATGTGTACCTCATAATGGCCGCCACGTGACGTCTATTGAAAGCTACCTATACTGACCAGCCACGATCAACTCTTCACTTTCCTCGTCTCTTGTCACACAGAGTCTGACTTTTGGAGAGAGCATTTCCTTTTCACTCTTTTATCATCCCAGTGTGATGGCAATGCAAAAACTCCCATTAGACTGCATGCCATCTGTACTTGTTAGGAGTATATTTTTCTCTTTTGTTTTCCAATTCTTGCGATTTCCAATCCTGTGGAGCTAGCAGTAAAAAGTGAATGCAATACTTACAGGCCATTCCAGTTCCCAGTAGACAACATCGCTGTTAGTTTGTGGATCTGAATCAATAACATGCAGTTGAACAGCTGTTGGATCCCATTCTTGACGAGAGCTAACATCAAGCTGAACTTGCAGGAAATCCTCAGCAGTTACGTCATTATACGACCCATAAACTGCAAAAAATGCTTTGTAGTATATTATATATACGTATTGTTATTGGTATTATATTATATTGGTGCATTGTTTATTATATATATACATGTACTAAGTATTTTACTACATGTAGGCCTATACAGAAGTGAAATTACACATTTGTGTTTAAATATACATGATCTAATAAATTGGAGTTAAAACAATTTTTAAATAAATCAACTAAAAAATAAAAATAAAAAAGAAGCCAAGCTGCAATCAGAAAGTTCAAGTTGTATGGACCTAAAGTTACTCAAGGATCTGAAATATCCACAGAATTTGAAATCTAGGATCTGAGGTTCATCACTTCAAATATATTCCCTACTTAAAATACAAAATTTAAAACTTGACAACTAGTGCTATGTGCTAAACTGCAAACCCTCATAGGCACTTAATGGATTTAGGCTAATACCAGTATTAATTTGTTAGTTTTCATTTAATATATTTTGAATCTAATATTAATGTGCCAAAGGTTTACAATTGTGTACTAAATCTGTTCCCAGATCTTATTTATTTGATGATTCATAAAGCAACAGGGCCTACTTGTAATTGAAGGATTGGATTAGTGCTACATTTTAATACAGTGCCCAAAGTCACCCCAAATGCTGGTCTGTCTTTGGCCACCCACATTTTTTGGGGGGTTTGCTTACTTCAATAAGTTAAAATTTTATGAAGCCTAAATGATGCACCATCCTAGGCTAAATGTCATGAAAAAATGAGCATCCTACCAGTTCTGATAAGTTATTACAGTTACGAAGCAAAGGGGACGAAAGTCACCCTATGTTACGGTAGGTACCTATTATATTTTAGGCCTATGCATTTTATAATAGTACGTAGACCTACTGTTATGTTTGTTCTCTTGCCCGGTGGCTGAGTTAGAGACTCCACGTGGGAGTCTCTAACACATGACACAGTCGTGGTCAAAGAGCAGAGTTTACAGACAAACACATTGAGTTTTTTTTTTATTGGCATGGATAGAAACTCTCCAATCCTGAGTCCTGACCCAGCTTGCTTAGCTTGACACAGAAATGCAGGTGTTTTCTTATGGTACTCAAAGTTATCTTTTTCCCTTTACCACTGAATGAGCTCTCACTCAGGCTGGAACTCAGTCGTCCCTTACACCTAGGGGTGCCCGTTATTAACAAGGTACAGTTTCATGCATGTTATTTTCCATATAGAAAACCAATCCATAGCAACAATGGGTGCCTCTAGGTGTAGGGGCCGGCTATGAATTCCAACCTTAGTCACAACCAGTGCATGGAGGTCAGGGACGGTATTGCATACTTCGAATCCCAAAGAACTTGCTAGTTTTTTCACATCAGAGAAGTGTGTTCGATTTTTGGTGGTCAAGCGTCAACCAGCTGCGCTACGAGCTTTTTAGAAGGAAGTGTGGTGATATCAAGTCTAATCAGTTACCACCTTGTAACGATTATCTAATGCTTCATATCCTACGGCTGCAAGCTATCAACCAAACAGCGATCTAGATGCGTTGTTTGGAAGCCAACCCTGATGTTCCTGATCCATGTGACTATGGATAGAAAACCACGGCAGAACAAGATCTGAGGATCGAGCGGATGGTTGGATCTCCAGCACCTTTGACCGTTATGGATCTCCTAGCCTGTACCTGTTAATGTGTTTGCAAGATGCCGACCTGTGAGTGTTTGGCCAATCAACTGAAGTATACCCACTCTTGTAAGCTGAACAATTGTACAAATATCAGTACTCAGCCTGAGAATTCCAGTGAGTCAGAAGAATGATAGTGATTAATCTGATGACTTTAATTATGATTGATTTTGACTTTAGTTTTGATTAATTTGACGGCTAGAAAGTGACTGCTAAGGTAGATATCATATCATACTATCATATCACGTATCTGAAGATGGTCATGCTCTTTTCTAAAAATGAATTTTGTTTCAGTAGCACACCCATTCAAGAATACCCTGATTGCTGAGGACATTTGATAGAAATTCAGTAATAAACTTAAATAGGCCTAGTTTATAAGTTATATTCATGATAATTATATTCTCTTATGATGACGACATGATATTATAATTCGTTATTGTAATTGCAATCAAAATCCTACGTCTTAAGAGTACCCACAAGTAATATTTAAGTTACTTGACCTAGGGTGACGATACTTTCCTATTTACCTTTGACCGCCATTTTCACTGAATACCGTACAAGCAAAGTCATAACAACAAGAACTATTCAACAAGTTTTAAGAACTATTCATTTAAACGTATTTATGAGTCAGAGTAAGTACGCTGATATTATGAATATTGGCTAATAAATCGAAGAACATTTTACAAATTACCCATTTTGAGAAAATTGATCCCAATCAAGGTCAAAATAGGTTAAGTGGGTACTTTAATTTTTTTTTTAGAAATATAATACATTAAGGTAGCTTACAAAAAATGAACGTTTGAACTTGCAAAATTTTTTCACTATTTAATTAAAAATTATTAAAAAAATTACGAATTTGACCTTTGACCCTAGTTTTGACATCCTAGAAAGCTGGATTTGCCAGAGGTATATCATGTTTTTTTTTAAGTGCTTTTTCCAAGCTTTCATTTGATATAATATGTCATCCTTTGACCCAAATTTTATACCGACCATGCCTTTTTCGAGCGTTATGCAAAGAACGATTTTTCTTCTAGTATCTAACCTTGTAGAATAGAATAGAATAGAATAGAAATAGAATATAACTTTTTCTCCTTATTATACAATATAAATTGCATTTTAGTACATTGTTTTTTGTAAAACCAATAATACCTTTGTAACAATATAATCCAGAATCCTTTTGTTCTTCTTTTCTCCACACTAAAAGGTCTTCTCCTTCAATGAATGGTAACCAGTCATTAACAGTCTTGTTAAGTGGAGTTTTTGTTGTTTTACATTTACAGTATACAACATTGGGAACGGGAGCATTGACAACTTGCCGTAAATGACAGATGTGGCAGGTCATTGTATCATCACGCAACATGTGAATGTAATCTATCTCATCCAAGTGCCTGAAACAAGCATTTATTTTGTAGCCCCAATAAACATACATTGAATCACTTGCAAATACAAACTAGTAATGGATAACAATACTGTATGCCATAAAACTAGGCTGTCCTAGGTCTCATGAAAAGTAAAACAGCCTGCTCTGTAGGCCTAACCATGGCTACAGACTAGTGTGATAATGGGAGAAGGGGCAGGCGACAGACATCATCATCATCATCATCAGGCGATAGTGTTCGGAGCCTACAGGATTGGTTTAGTCGCTTTAAATTTAAGTCCCCCACTGAAAATCAGTCTTGTTACTGAGTGGAGTGGGTAGACTCTAAATATGAAATTATTTTATTTATTTATTGACAAAGGATGGATAATGGAAGTAGCACGAGTAGGCCTCTGCCTACCCTTTAGGCATGTGATACTTTTCAATAGAAGCAATTAGATGATGAGGGGATAGGCCTACATATTTTTTCAGGGATGTGCAAATATTCGAATTTCCAAGTTATTTCGAATAGTGAATGGTAAATATATTCGATTCGAAATTCAAATAGGCCTAGCCTACTTAGGGCCTACTATTAAAAAATTCCAACTATTCGATAGGTGAAGTTTGAAAAAAGCACCAAATTCAACTAGATGCCGGTAGTAAAATTATAAAATATCATGCCGAGAAAAAAATGTAAATGGGGGCAACTTAAAAGTTGAAAAGTCAAAGTCGAAATCGAACACAAAAGCCGTTCGTGACCTCATTCGTCATTACAATTTTTTCGCTTTTCATAAAATTAAAAACACCCCTTCGCTGTAGTGTAGGCCTACTATTCATGATCGATATTCGAATTTTCTGGCGTGAACTATTCGATAATATTCTATTCGCACATCCCTAATATTTGTGTAGGGCCTATTGTTTCAAAACATAACAAGTCATCTCTAGCAGCAAGTCTGGGCATAGAAGATTATTATGATAGCAAGATTTGTAATGATGAGCTTGCTTGATGGTATTTCTTAAATCTACCAACTTTGTGTTTTTTTAATAAAATTTCTACAAAAATCACTGTTTATGTTACAGTGTTATTGTATATTTCCAATTATGTAAGGCGCATGCTTCAAATAGTACGTAATTATGTTTTAAACCTGTTTAAATATGTTGTTTTAGCTACTGCTATGCACAGATTTGTAGATTAAATATGACAAACTTTATGTTTTTCAAATTTTTTTTATTTATTCAATAGGGAACAAGCGTATGAAAATTTTAATCGATTTTTAAATACCTTGTCTCTCATTTAATAATTTTGTGTCTTTGAATTTTGAAAAACGGATCAGTCTATGCCTCAAAATTATTGGTTTAGTAACGATAAATAAAAGGGCGCGAAAAACGAGCCGCCGCCATGTAGAGTGGATTTGACGTCATGGTTTGTGTCTGTGTATGCTCACCGCCTCAACGATTGGTCTGTTACGCCACGTTTACTGAATCATTGCGTCACAGCCACCTGTACGCGTTTCAGATCCGCGAGTTTAAACTTCAATAAATGCGACCACATTAAACCTATTTAAAATTTTTTTTTTACCTTGGACTTGCATTAATATATATTTTTTGTATCTGATATTATTAAACTAAGTGTTTGGTTTAACAAAAAAAATCGTACGCGTGTTGCCTATTGGAAGGTGCCATTTATTTTAATTTAATATTATTTAATTTATCACACTCCAAAAATAAATTACACCTTCAAATAGAACGAATTAAAAGACATCAACAACCATAAAGTTGGTAAATTTAAGATATAGGCCTACCTGCTTGATTTACTTAGCTTTAATCTCTTATTGACACGGTGATACTACAGTGGAGACCACTCGGACAACGAAGCAGTCGATCCGACCGACGAGCGAGCGTCGATCTTATACCTGGTTTGTAAACCCCTCGTTAGGGGGGTAGTCGGGCCGACTCCTTCGCGCTACATTCCATTCACTCATTTCCTAGAATTTCATAATTGGCTATGTACAAAGAACTGTAGGGCCTAAAAGCTTAATTCCAAATTTAAATTAATGTTTTATTTGAATTAACGCTTCGGAAACTTATTCCTTAATATAGATCAGAACACAACGAGCTTGAAACTTTTTTATATTTTTTTGTAGCGTTATTATAAGATGAATGCGAATCAAACGATTTGCATACTGCATACATGAATTACATAATATGTTTCTTCAAAATCCTACTACAAAGACGATTAAAAGATGACAATATGCATAAATGTATTTAGAGAACGATTGTGATAGGCCTAATTGAAAATTACGTAAACCCAGAAGCAAAAATAATAAAACTAGCACGGGGTATTTAACAGAATACAACAGTTTGCAATCTGATTCAACGATCTTCTAGCTTTGAATATTGACATGAATGCGATGCATTCCCAAGGGTTGTACAAAATATGAGGTTCGTTCATTTGTCGAGTTCGTAACTGTTCGGTAACAAGTTAAAACACAGCGGAAACGCGTCATCGAACAGGAAGTTGGCCGAGTCTAGTACGAAAAAACATGTGTTCTGCCTTCACACAAATGAACGCCAATCTAGTCAGAGACACCTGTTAATTTTAGGTTAAAACTGTGCGTAAGATCACTGAATTAATTATTGGTAGGGCCTAAGCCAAGTTTGTGATGGTTCAATTAAACGTACGGGATAAGCAACGAGAGTACGGGTGTCTAGGCTTAAATGAGGTTAGGTAAGCCTATTGGACTAAATAAACGTGAAATCATTATTTTCTTACCTTAATGTAACAAACATAACGACCCTATTCAATTAGACGACGGACATGTTGTAATCTGCATTAGAATGTACATTAATTAACACGTTACCGCTATGTCTAATTTGTATTCCCGCTCTACATCTTGTTCTACTCAACTCACTCCTCTTTTGAACATGTTCGGCCTGTTTGCAAACAGTTGCCGGCGGACAACTGAACACCACCAGAACATATGTTTGTTTACAGATGAACAACGAACAACCTGTTCGGACTGTTCAAGAGTGTTCGGAACGGACAAATGAACGAACCTATGGTCATCGCTCAGAACCGGTTTTTGCCGGATATTCTGCTTCGTTGTCCGAGAGGTCTCCACTATAATCAAGACTGCACCGAAGAAAGGGAATCTTCCTTATACGGAAACTATACTATACTATATATACTATACTATACGGAAAAAATCCCACTAAAAGTACTGCTATAATAATTAAATATTCGTTTTAGATCATGTAATACAATAATCAAAACATGTAAAAGAGACATTTTGATGGAATATAATGATTGAAGTTCTTAAAATATGATGATGTTTCTGATTAAGGAAGGAGGTAATTCTATTTGACAGATTACTTCATTTGTTTTTTTCCACATTTTTCCCACTTGAATGACGTGATTTTTAACATTGTGGAACCGACTGCGACGACCTAACTTGCGAGTTCGCCGAGCCTCCGCTAGTCGGAGATCAAGTAGACCTTGTCTTATGCTGATTGACCCATCCAGCAGGCTGTGGCCTAGACTATGCACAACTGTCACTATCAGAAAGGTGGTACCAAAGATAGTAAGATATACCCTGTCGGGTGGGGTGGTGCTGAAGCATACCAAGTTCGAGCATGAGAGCAAAATAAAGACTGTGATAATTGTGCATAGACTTGAATAGGGAATGTGCATGAATTTTCTACAGCTCTGAAAGTACGTGGAATATATTGTTACTCATCTGAAGACATCAGAAACTTAAATTAAAAGTTTTAAAATTAACTCATTATATTTCTAGTATAAATGTTCAAAGATTTTGATTATCTGTTTCTCGCACTATTATTTTTAAACAGTATGTGACGTCACAATCCATGTAAATCACTGCTTATATGAATTACTTTGCCACCGCTTCCTAGACGAAACAATGAAATTTTCAAGGTCAGTCAACTAACCTGGTCAAAATTTTTACTCAAGCCATTGTCAAGTCTGCTTGATATCAATAAGAACACCCAATATTTACTGATATTCTATGAAAATAGGTTTGGTATTATTGTTTTTAATAGTAATTGCCGATCGGGCTTCAAAATTCATTATTACGCGTACTAGACATTCATTCGATTTTATATGATTTTGAATATGATAATTTCCAAATAGGCCTAAGCGTTATTTTATTTATCATTTTATGATTGGTTGATTGCTGATACATGGAAAGTGACGTATGCCCTTAGACCAGTAATATAGGTAGACGGAGTATGACGTCATCGCGAGTGATACCATCATTAAATCGAGGCAAACCAGGTGATGTGGGGACACAGCCTTCTCGACGGGTCAATCCGCGATAGACTGCATTGTTGCGTGGGTAGTGAAGGAACATTGAAACTTTTCGATTCACTGAAAATTTTCAACGTGGCTTGAAAATTTTCATCGAAAATTTTCAATATTGTGTTTTGTTTATATTTTGTAAGCGTAGAACATTCAAATAGGTTTAAGTTAATTATGTGGTTGTAAAGATGGCAACAAAAAAACTATCAAACACTTCATTTGCTTAGTAGAAAGTTTAATAACAATAGATGATTGTGTAGTAAAATTCATGAAAAAACAACCGGGGCCTGTTAATTTGTTTCTTTTCCCTTCCAATGAAGAAACATCAACAGTATGTTTTGAAGAAATAAAAGGTGTATTGGGTCAACCAGCAGTTGATCGCTGGGAGATAATACACATTTTCTGAAGATTTGTCTATGTTCAAGAACTTGTGTTAAACATACTTTATTAAGTTGTATTTTGTACTTAATTTATATTTTGTGAACTTAATTCATTCTTTTTAGGCCTACCTGTTAATAGATAGGTATGTGCATGTACCTGGCCTTGCCTTCAACCACTTGCTAGTGGTTACCGCTTATACAAACCACACCGTACTGTTTTACAAAACAAAAACCTTATAATCAGTGGCTCATGTTTTATTTCGGGCACCGTCAGGTTAACGTTTTTTTAACCTTGCGTATGAGAAGGCAACAATTTGTTTTGAATGTTACACATGTTGTTACATGTGACGCCTAGTTTCGTGATACACAAACAACTTAGGCCTACATCTAATCAAACAATTGATTGCATTTTTTTTTTTTATTTTCAACCAAAAAAGTTTTCATGAAAATTCCCATCACTATGCGTAGGGTAGGCTACCTTTCAATGTTAAATATTTTGACATGGAAAAAAGCGAGAAGTTCGCAGGTCTGCCGCTAGATGATGTTAAGTGCGCGGCAAATACGTTTGACATTGGACAAAGGATGTAGGCCTATTATTATTTGTATTTCCTCAGAAATGATTACTGATTAGTGAAGTTACTGTTAATCTTAGTCAACATATTTTTAATTTGCACTTATTGAAAATGATCATTTTGCTTTACACAACGATGTACTGTTTGTACTGTTCATATGCAGAAGCTTTCAATTGCCACGCATCCTGTCCCCACATCACGTGGCCTGCCTTGATTCAATGTTGGTTTCACTCGCAGCCGGTCGCTAGCATCGGCTACCTATATTACTGGTCTAAGCGTATGCCCCGTTTTTCCCGCCATAAATATGGGTGGAACTTTCAGCTCGTTTTTTATAAATGAAACTTTAGTCTATGCCATCGAAATAAAATATTTGTGTATTCAGGAAGTTAATCCTAATTTAGTAAAATACTAAAAAAAGATGACGCATATTCCCTATTGCAGGAAAAAGATGAACAACAAAAACTTACCTCAATATTTCTTCATCTCTTATTTTTTGCTTCTCCCAGTCCCAATGTAATGTAGACAAACCAGCAGCACTCATTAGGAAAATCTTTCCGCGTCGCATTAATTGCCGCTGCAGAATTCTTACAAATGACTTCAATGCCATTTCATCCCACATTTTGCTATATAAACTAAAAATTTGCTGTCCTCGGCGCACTCGATGAGCCATTACACATTCACACTGCTGAGTACAAGTCCGAACGATATGAAATGAATGTTGTTTCAGGGTTATTGGCATTTTTAGAACACTTTGTTTTACAATGTTGAGAAAAAATGAGCCAGTCTGAACCATACCTATTAGGCCCATTACTAGGCCTACCCTCGATTGTGGAAATATATATAGGCCGATGCCTAGGCCTATATCCCTGAATCTCTGCATAGGCCTAGGCCTAATTTGTTCAGGGTAGGCCTAGGTTAGACTAGGCCCTAGGCTTAAGCCTCTCGAAGTTCTTCTTTCGTCTCTACCGAGCTCGGCCAAACCTAGGTTCGTAAAACCAAAATTTAAATAGGGCGAATGGTCCTTTGGCTAGGTAGGCCTGGGCCTAGCCTAGGCCTAGCCTGGCTAGGTTAGGCTTAACTTCAATTTTAACAACAAATCCAAGCTGGGATCATTCTTTCTGACATGATGCTCTCATAAAATGGCAATTGACTTAGTAATGAGAACTAAGCAAGACTATGGATGCCTAGGCCCTAGGGAAGCCAGTGCAGGCTATTCTATAGGTTATGTAGGCCCTAGAACCCTATCAAACCCAATGCCCTAGGCCTAGGCTAGCTTTGCTAATCAGCCTGCGTGTTGGGCATGAGTAAGACATAAAGCCGCATATCGTCAATGCATATAGCGTCTGCAATCTTAATAATAACCAACGTACCTTTACAAAACTGTTACAAATAGTTCAGCGATTATTAAAGGTAAGCAAGACAGGCCTACTGCGCAGCATTGGCAAAGCATTGCTAATGCTACGCTGACGCACCTTATTTATGCGCACATTGTGGCCTACGACACGGCCTCTAGGATCAGCTCGATCAGCTGTTGTTGGTACCGTTCCAGCAGCGTTGCCAGCTATGAATATTATTAAGCGCAAAATTTAAACTTTCAAACATTGCTAAGAGTATCTAAAAATTACCGATCTTTATCCAAAAATAACTTGGATATAATTCTTATGTCTGAGAAGTGCATAATTTCAATTCTATAAACATTTTTGCCCGCATAGTCAAACCACAAGTGAAACCATGGTGAAACTGTAGGTACTATTATAAATCTATGGTCTGTGCTGTTGGCACACAGGCACACTGTGAACTAGCAAACCCAGCTTATGCCACTGAAAGAAATAAAGTGTTTATGTTTTTATTGAAGTGCTTTTTGACACACAATATATTTTCCGTCTGGTGGTACACATAGAGGGGGGTTGTTGTTGTTGTTGTTGTTGTTGTTGTTGTTGTTGTTGTTGTTGTTGTTGTTGTTGTTGTTGTTGTTGTTGTTGTTGTTGTTGTTGTTGTTGGCTTATTCTCTCACAGTTGGCCGTAGGCCAGTGGCAAGAGGCTCTCCGCTTCTTTCATTACTCCTTTCCCATCCTTCGCATCATCCTCCCATCCTCCATCAGGCTTTGTCTTTCCATTCTTCTCGGTTTCCCTTGCTTCCATCCTTCCTCCTTCCCCATGACCATCGCCCTTTGCCTTTTCCATCAACCTGGGTTCGGGTTTAGGCCTCAGCCTGTCGACAAAAGCTTCCCTAGCCCCACAACCTCCCCATCTAACTGGTTCCACTCAACGGACGTCCTTCCCAGGAAGGAGAACTTACCCACATCCGTCCTCCATAACCTTCTTTCTACCTTCCACTGATGATCCCCCCCTTCCCATGTAGCTGGCTCCGTCGACCGCCCTACTTAACCCCCCCCCCCCCCCCCCCCCCACCCTCATGTTTTCTTACTACCCTGTACATTTTACCCAGCCGGTCCCTCCGTCTTCTGTCCGCAAGTGTCTCCCAGCCTAGCTTCCTGACCAGTTCCGTTACGGTCTCATACTCCCTTCTCTTCCTACCATCCCCAATCTCTATTTCCACCCATCTATTCGCCCTTCTTAGCACCCTTCTCGCCGCACTCTCTTTTGTACCCCTTCCAGAGCATCCTTACCCTTCGCATCATGTGGGTCCCAAACCGTTCCGACATACTCCAAACCCGGCCTCACCAGAGCTCTGTAGGCATGCTCCCCTCAGCATTCTCATAACAAAATTTAAGATTTCTTACTCCCCTCCCAACCATCCTGCTGGTCTGCTCCCTCCACTCCAGCGTATCTGCCAGCCACACCCCTAAGTACTTAATAACCTCCACTCTCTCCAGAGTTTGTCCCTGCATCTCATATGTTGGTCCACACCTCCTTCCCTGCCTCCTTCTTGTGAACCTTACCCACTTGCACTTACCCGCATTCAAACTCATATTTACCCTTACCCACTCCCCCAGCTTCTCCATGTCCACTCCCAGTAATACTTCCCCCCTGTCCTTTATCTCCCTGTAGATGACGCAGTCGTCCGCGAATAACCTCACCCTTGCCCCCATACCCTCCGCTAAGTCGTTAATGTAAATTGCGAACATTAGGGGCCCTAGCACACTCCCCTGAGGCACCCCCGATGTCACCTTAACCTCAGTTGACAATACGTCCCTTACCTTCACCCTCTGACTTCTTCCCTCAAGGAAGTCACCCATCCATCTCATAACCCATCCGTCCTCAATCACTCCACCAATTTTCCCCAATAGCCTCTGATGTGGAACTTTGTCAAAAGCCTTCTCAAAATCTACGAAGACCACGTCCACCTCACCCGCCCTATCCAGAACCCCCGCAATGTCCTCTGTCATTCCCAACAGCTGAGTTTCACATGAGAAGCCCTTCCTGAAACCATGCTGTCCTTCTGTCATCCACCCCATCTTCTTAATTTCATCCTTCACATAATCCCCCACTACCCTCTCCATAATCTTGGACCCAATGGATGTTAGTGAGATAGGTCTATAGTTCTTCATCTTCCCCTTCTCATCCCCCTTATGAATGGGAATCACCACCGCCTCTTCCAGTCCTCTGGCACCACCCCTTCCCTCAGTGAAGCATTCATTATCACCTTTATGTATCTTGCCGCTTCCCCGACCCGTGCCTAATTTAAGGAAAAAGTGGAACTGCGCAAACAAGTCTTTAGAGCAGTGCTTCTCAAAGTGTTTGTGTCCGCGGACCACTTGATGGATGTCAACGTACACGCGGACCACCTATCTATGATACACGGTCACATCGCGACAACAAGCATTCGAATACGGGTTATATATAGCTAATAAATAAGAGAACATTTACCAGCTATCAATTTACATTCACTAAATTTATTACACAATGTGAAAATACCTATCATTACACTTAAGCCGCGTTCACATAAATGACTAGTGACTATTGACTATTGATTATTGGCTAAGCGAATTGAACCATAGGCGATACGTGCTGACGTTCACACAACTTTACTTTTGACTTTTGATTATTGACTATTGACTATTGACTAACGAATTGAAAATATCTCGAAGTCATAGTTACAACCAATCACAACGTTCGCGTTCAGCCAATGAATGTGGAGCAACGGAAGTCAATACCACTACTCAATTACTGTACTATTTCCGGCGAATATTATTTATTTATTATTTTTATGAAGCTGTCAAACAATAAAATATTCTTATTTTGAAAACAAATCTCAAAACAAACAAGAAACATACAAAACCTTCACAACTTGGTTGCCCATCATTAAACGTTTTAAAGCCGAATTCACGTCCTTGCGCTTCCAAGCGCAAGCGCCTTTTACAGCCAATCACGAAACAGCGCTCCCGAGCGCGAAGCGCGAGCGCCGAATTCGCCCGATGTTGGATTTTTAGCGCTGGAAGCGCGCGCTTGTGTGACAGAGAGAGATATATAAATGAGGTTATGTGGCTACTGTTTTGTTTACTTTCGTGACATTTGGGTACAACAATACAAACGATGGCAGAAAGGAACAAAAGCCGAAGATGTATCATCATGCAATTGCTTTTAATAAACTACAAAAACAAAGGATTTTCCTAGACGATAGGCCTACTCGGCGCTGGCTGGGGTGTTCCCTACCTAGGGCCTAGGCTAGGGCCTTTGAGGTTAGGGGCGTTCATGAATTTTACTCATCATCTTAATGTCGGTATCTTGATACCTGAATCCAGGCGTTATCCCGCATTGATCTACTTTTTTAACTGGGACACGTTACATCCCACAAACACGGAAAACACTGAATTTTCCCCACAAGCGCTTCGAGCTCTCGGCATCCATGATGAGCGCGATGTAATGACACCTCCGTGACGCTAGCTAGCGCCGCGCTCTAGAAGCGCTCTGGGAGCGCTGGCGCAAGGACGTGAATCCGGCTTACAGAGAGAGATATATAAATGAGGTTATGTGGCTACTGTTTTGTTTACTTTCGTGACATTTGGGTACAACAATACAAACGATGGCAGAAAGGCTTAATAAACTACAAAAACAAAGGATTTTCCTAGACGATAGGCCTACTCGGCGCTGGCTGGGATGTTCCCTACCTAGGCTAGGGCCTTTGAGGTTAGGGGCGTTCATGAATTTTACTCATCATCTTAATGTAGGTATCTTGATACCTAAATCCAGGCGTTATCCCGCATTGATTTACTTTTTTAACTGGGACACGTTAAATCCCACAAACACGGAAAACACTGAATTTTCCCCACAAGCGCTTCGAGCTAACCCATGTTCTCGGCATCCATGATGAGCGCGATGTAATGACACCTCCGTGACGCTAGCGCCGCGCTCTAGAGGCGCTCTGGGAGCGCTGGCGCAAGGACGTGAAATTGGGTTTATAATATATATATATATATATATATAACCAATGGTTATACTATCGCCATACCTCGTTTTCTTCATAATGTTGCAATTTTATTATTTTGACAGCTCGTTGTTTGTCAATCAGTTCGATTCATTTGTTCTAGGTGGCAGATCATACGTGTCAAAGAACTTAGTTGTGTAGTGTTCATATCTTTCTTTGGGTAGTCAATAATCAATAGTCAATAGTCAATAGTCAATAATCAATAGTCATTTAAGCCGCATTCACATAAATGACTATTGATTATTGACTATTGACTATTGACTAGTGATTATTGACTACCCAAAGAAAGATATGAACACTACACAACTAAGTTCTTTGACACGTATGATCTGCCACCTAGAACAAATGAATCAAACTGATTGACAAACAACGAGCTGTCAAAATAATAAAATTGCAACATTATGAAGAAAACGAGGTATGGCGATAGTAACTGTTCACCAGTTAAAACGTTTAATGATGGGCTTAACCAAGTTGTGAAGGTTTTGTATGTTTCTTGTTTGTTTTGAAGATTTGTTTTAAAAATAAGAATATTTTATTGTATGACAGCTTCATAAAAATAATAAATAAATAATATTCGCCGGAAATAGTCAAAAACAAATGTACACTTGACAGTAATTGAATAGTGGTATTGACTTCCGTTGCTCCACATTCATTGGCTGAACGCGAACGTTGTGATTGGTTGTACTTGTAACTATGACTTCCAGATATCTTCAATTCGTTAGTCAATAGTCAATAGTCATAAGTCAAAAGTAAAGTTGTGTGAACGTCAGCACGTATCGCCTATGGTTCAATTCGCTTAGTCACTAATCAATTATAGTCAATAGTCAATAGTCACTAGTCATTTATGTGAACGCGGCTTTATGTGAATGCGGCTTTACAGTTATATTTTCTCGTAAAATCAGTGAGAGTTTTTTTCATGTTTAGTTTAGTTCAGTTTATTTGTAGTCTCTACTTATATTACATTTTTCATTGTTTTATTAATGTGTTAGTTAGATATTCAAAAATGAGCAAATGGGTTACGTTTGGTAGGTAGTTAATTTTATTTAAAATCTAAAACCTGCCGCTGGCCTGCTCGCGGACCACCTAGCGCAGTGGTTCCCAACCTTTTACACCTCACGGACCGGCAAAATAATTCAGTCAAGCGCACGGCCCGGCGCGGCTACAAGGGGTCTGGGGCGAAGCCCCAGCCGCCGGAGGCGAAAATTTTTTGGGTGTAATTATACCCCAAAACGGCCTCTACAGCGATCTGAGCAAAGAAGGTAGACGAAGGCGAGGGGCAACTGGAAGAATGTGAACACAGGAAACAATTCAAATCATCGTTAATAATAATATAAACATAAATTAAAATTTTTAATTATCGATTGAATATATTTGTATGTGTTTATTATAATGATGTATTACTAATAATTTAACTTGGGATTGCGCGTTTATAACCGTGGTTGTTTCTAGTCTCGGGTAGTTCCGCGCAACAAGCGTGTCATACTATCATACTTTGTAATAAAAACGGCTCAGGGTATTTTTTTAAAAACATTTTCTTTACAGTTTTCCTCGACGATATCATTAACATTACACGAAAACTACCATATTTTATTTTCTACCAATTAACAGTTCCACAACAAATTAATAAATTGAAAACAGTAGATATAGTCCTTATTACTACTAAGTCGAAATTTATTTAAAACGAAAAATCGAATAAATAATTCGATAATATTTTCTTTATCGATTATCGAAATTATATTGATTATCGAATATCGATTGATAATATCGATTATCGTGTGCATCCCTACTAAAAACCAAGTCGCATCTGTGAACCTACTGTCATAAAATCATTTATGTAATTGCAGTTTATGCCGCCTTGCAGAGGCGGTAGGTCCGAGCAAAGTGCCATGAATACGCGGCGTTTTCCGGCTTAGCGGACCTTCGCAGAAACCCCTTGTCATTTCGCCTGTCATTGCCATCAATGCTCTCAACTTTCTGTGTCGGTGCAAGTGGGTGTTTGCAGTTGGTATTGATTGATATATAAGCAAGGGTGCCCTCCTAAGAAAATATTTGTTTGCCATTCATAAGAACACGTACACGTAAAATAATAATGTGTAAAATCTACTTTTTAAACTTTATGAATTTTTTAATTTTCACGCGTTTCTAAAATATTATCATAATTACAACAATACTTAAAACAATAAACCAATACTTTGCGGACCGGTAGCAATGAGTCCGCGGACCGGTGCCGGTCCGCGGACCACCGGTTGGGAACCACTGACCTAGCGGACCCTCGCGGACCACTGCCCTACAAACATTTGATATCCTGAGGAAGTGATTTTCTGTACCTTTCGGGTAAAGCATAGGCAGGACTTCCGTCGGACTACCTGTGGCCTGCCCTAACAGGAAATTACCCTCAGATTACCTTACGATTACCCACAGTCTGCCTATCACCTGCCTGTCGGGAACTTTTACCTTTGTGGGCAGTCCTGAGGAGGACCTAGGGTAGTACATCCTGTGATCTGCTCTTAGCGTCTCACTCCCATGTTATAAGTAAATGAGAAAGGTACTCCTGAGGAGTACCCTTATCCTGTAAGGGTAGTCCTCAGGATAACCTCAGGAGCAAAAAATGTTTGTAGGGTGGTGATCCGCGGACTACACTTTGAGAAACACTGCCGGGGGGTCTGGGGTTTGCGGCCCCCCAGGTTAGCCCCGCAGGGGATTTTTTTAACCTTTTTTCAAGAACGTGTTTAAAATTAAATGGCTAGAGATGGTCTTCAATACATTTTATTAGATTTACTACCGCGATTCACCAAGACCTCCTCAAAAAACATACAAAGTTAAAAAGACGTTAAGAATTTGAAGAATATACTTGTAGATTTAGTATAAGCTCTATAAGATTAAAAAATAAAAATAAAATAAAGTATACTTTTTTTCTATCAGTTCTTTTAAAGACGAATTCTTAACTGCGCATATCACAAATTGCAGCTGCGCAAATGACTTTTGCAACTGCGCAAACAGTGTCCAGCTGCGCACTAAATTATAGGCATTGGAAGGAATAGGCGGGATGGCGGCGTACGAAAGAACGGTTTGTAAAGAGGCTGGTTGATGGAAGAAGAAAATCCTTGCCACCGGTCGAAAGAGGCCAACGAGGTCAAACAAAAGCGATGTGTGAAGTAGCCCGCTAGGCAAGCCAGCGAGCAAAGTGAGAGCAAAGTACAAGTACAAGTACAAAGTACGGTTCCATGAGATCCCGTCAGAGATTTTTGTTGTACGGTTCACGATGGCGGTGATTTGCTAAATCTGGCAACGGTGCTCTCCCCTTCACGTCGCATAGGCCCTAGGCCTATCCGTACCTAACCTGAAAATAATTCTGTTTTCTTGGTTTTGAAGTCTTCTATGTTTTTGAGTGTTTGGCAGGGGATAGGTCAATGTACTTGTTTAATCTTTAAGTGAAATCCTAGATCTGTAAGCATGGAAAATCTTCTTCAATCATTTTTGCAAAGCTTTACTTGTTACATTAACGAACGTCATGTGTCTGACGAAATACAAAGCAAAAAGTCATCCGAGCATCCTAGGCGTAGGCCTAGGCCGCCTAGGGTAATTATTATTCCAAACTTTACAAGAAAGTTTTCGAAGTCTGCTAAGTTTCCACCAAATTTTGATGTTAGTTTGACTCGAGATGTTTTTATTCAAACACGATCTGACTGCAGTATTGATATGGTATGTAACTTTAAACTCTACGGTAGGCGGCCTAAGCCATTGTGTTTGCTAAGCTAGGCCTAGCCTAGCCTTAATCTTTGGGAGGTAGGCCTAGGCCTAGGCCTTAGGGCATTGGGTTTGAAATATTTCAAACCCAATGCCTAGGGGGCCAAGCGGCCCCTACAATAGGAAGAAGTCGGAAACAGGAATCCTATAGCTTATGCACAATAACCCTAGGCCTAGAGTAAGCCTAATTCTCCCTTTTGAAGCTTGTCTGGTGACAGACTCCACTCCACCCTCTCAAGATTTATTAAAAAGGCATGCAATAGGCTATGCATACCTGGAAGTAGCCTAGAGAGTAGGCAGATTCTCCTTACGCAGGGTGCACAATCAATAGATAGGGTCTAAACCGAGAACAAAAACAGGAAACCAGAGAGTATGTTAATGTAGGCTAGCCTACATGAACGTGTTCAATGCCCTTCTCGTTACCAGGTCCTGACAATGAGAACAGAGATTACCAAGTTTTATCTTTTCTCGTTCTTGGCATTTTCCTGGTGGTAGTTGGCAGTTGCCCATATTCACTGCCAATTTAAAGGTGTTGGGCATAGGTAGGCTATACTGTAAGACAGTGATTCCCAAACCTTTTCATGTCATGGACCAGCAAAATGATAAATTCAAATGCAAGGAACGGCGTGGCTACAAGGGGTCTAGGGCGTAGCCCCATCCGCCAGAGGCGAAATTTCTTTGGGCGTACTTATACCCCAAAACGGCCTCTACAGTGATCTGAGCAAAGAAGGCAGACGAAGGGAAGGGGCAACTGAAAGAATTTGGGAATACAGGTAACATCATTCAAATCATTGTTAATAATATAGGCTATTAATAAATTACTAATTATCAATTGTAAAAAAAAAAAAATGGCTAAGTGGGAGGTGAAATCTTCAGTGGGACAGTAGGGGGAAAGGGACAGAATTCCTTTTGTTGCCTCTTACGACTACCAGAGTCACTCTGCCTATTCTACCCCGGGCCAAAACGGGTCATACCACATCAACTTCCACCCTAATCTGCCATTAGGGCAATGAATAACTCAGGTAGAAGTTCAGCCCGTGAACAAGGTTGGAACTTGATGCGTGATTCCCAGAAGTTGCTGTTGGTTGCTCTAAGTGCATCATAGCATTGGCTTCCAGTTCAGTACTTAGTTGGAGCTGTCATTTCTATACTAGGCAGCCAAACTGCTCTGCTGATAAAGTCACGGTGCAATCACCATTGCACTGCAGCAGTAGGTCTAGGCCTATTTTTTTAAAACGTCACTTCTGAGTGAACCGTTTGTGCACCCACCCGGCGAAAATTTACCATTAATATAATACTTGGGTTATTGACTTATTGTGCATACTGGTATGCTTGTAGTTTTCTTGCGCTCATTCATTGCAGTCTCCTCTGACCAGTGGCAGGTAAACCTATTTTCTCCTCTCTCTCTCTTCAACTTCATCTTGTTCCTTCTCCTTGCCCCTCTTCATTCAAATCACTCTTTCAATACTAGATCAAGATCCGGCACTAAACTAGCTTTGGCTATCCACAGTAACTAATATTTTAGATACATAATTCCTTCAAAATATATGCTATTTGCATCTAGAATGCTCTACCTGCAGAGATAAGGGATGCTATTCATGACAATTTAGGGTTATTCCGATTAAAAACTTACAATTACTATTTTAATAAAAGTCAAAACATCAGTTAAATAGTACCAATTGTGGCAGAATGTACTCGTTAGTAGTTGTAATGTGACCATATTTCCCTTAATAATGTCAATGGAAAATAAATAGACTGAATGGGATGGATGAATGATTTTTGTTAGTGTAGGCCTATAGGCCTAAGTTGAAAGTTTTAAGATTATCATATTTGTTTGTTATCAATTTCTATCAATTTGTACTTAATTAATTACTAATTAATTTGTATTTCTACTTAGTAATAGGTAGGTTGGATGCAAGAGAAGACCCAACTGGCCTTCATCACGCCTAAAAATTAAGACATTTATCTATCTAAAAATAAAAATAATCTAAATAATAATCTAAAAATTTGTACAGGGCATCAAGGGGAATGAGAGGTTGGAAGGAAATCCAAGGCAGAATGGAGAGGGGTGGGTACTGTGCAAGACGCAACCACAAGTGGAAATTTCAAAGGGTGGGGAGGAGAACAGATGTGGGGAAGTAATCATTTGTTGATAGGACGGTAAGGGAATGGAATGGATTGTCAGGTGAGGTGGTTGCTCAGCGGACATTGAAGGGGTTTAAAGCGAGACTAAGGGTGGGGGGGTGGGGTTAGGGTTGTGAGCTAGGGCCGGGGCAATGGCTATAGGCAGCCACGTACGGTACATAAGTACCTGACAAGTGGGTCTCATCCCGGTGACACTTTTGTACCTGTGGGAGGGGGGGGGGGGGGGGGGGGACTATCCCATGCTTTAAAGTACCTGACTAGTATAGTGGCTGGCTGTGGGGGTCACGGCTCTCGGCTTTTTAATATCTAAGGGAATGCATGTTTGTTTCCTTTTTACTTTTATGGACTCACTAGTTTCAAGGGGTAATAATTTAGTAAGGGGCAGGAAGGACCACTGTATGTATTTTTAATCTCAGTAAGCAATGCTCTCTTATTAAATCTTGACGCACGGCTATGGGCCGGAAGTGGGTTATCTCCTATGCCCCATTAAAGTACTCTTCTGCACAAATAACAGTTGGCTGTTTCTGTAATTTAAACATAGTGCAGTCTATGTTTGCCTTATCGTCCTGTAGGTCTACATCCCTTTTCAAAGAATCTGAGCAAAACACTAACTTATATTTTTAAAATATTTGTTTTAGGTAATGGAACAACTAGCAGATAAGAGTCAAAATTGGGCATTACATATCCATAAATGTACATTGTCAAATACCTGGGTCTCAGTATTTTTGGACAGATCACATGCTTTCAAACAAGTGTTATCAGCAACATGTATGCAGTGCACAAACTATGGGAAACATTCACAAAAAAGTCAAGTAAGGTAGCCTACTTTAGTTTAAGTTTATAGTAACTACCTAGTCTAGTAGGTATGTAGACTAGTATGTATAGGCCTCTAGTGTTAATTAGGGCTCGCTAGTCAACAATGAAGGGCCTAACGATCATGTAAAGTTTTAACTTTTAACGTAATTTCATTTTGTACAGTTAAGTACCGGGCACTTAGAATTGTAAAATTCTCATATGCCCTACCCTACTCGTTAAATAAATAGTAAAATATTAATAAAATAGTTAAAAAATAAATTAGTGCCTACCTAAATAATACATAGTAGGCCTACGTACATTCGTACAAACATATGTACCGGTACGTACATAAAGAAAAAAAAGAAAAAAAAACAGTTGGAAGTTGGGGGATTCGTTTCGCGGATGCCCACACCACACCTCGTATATTCCCCAATACTATTGCTGTCGTAGCACCGTTTTACTGGTTGTGAAACCTATTAATATTGGACCATGATTCCCATCATACCGATACTCGGCTCTTCGTGTACTTTTGAGGTGTACGGTACCACATAACATTTAAGTGTTCTCTCAACCAGTGCTCAAAATAGGGATAAAACCTAAGGGCTAAGCAATAAGCATAACACAGGGGGCATTTTCTTATTTTTATGTAAGTTTATGTATGTTTATTTATTTATAGCCCAATTTATATCTGAAAAGTTTATTTATTTATTATTAAAATGGACGTGGAAAGAAGAAATGCAACTTGGGTAGAAGTCAATCAGGAACGATGGTGGGAAGATAGAAAAGTATGGACAGAATTTGTAGAAAGAGCAGAGGAAGAAGAAAGTGAAGAGGAGGAGCCGGAGGAAGTAGGGATGACTTCGGATCTAATAATTTGGAACCGGATCCTCCTGCGCCAGATCCGGTTCAGAACCGGTTCTTGAACATTTTAATTTTGTTTATATCACATAATATTTATGACATCTTCGTTTAACATAGGCCCTACTTGAAGCACTCATTGTCAAGTGTCAACTAATCACTCACCTTGTTTGCGGCACGAAAGACAAAGAGCTACTGGCGTGCAGTAGGGGTGGGTCAACCGGTCAGCCTACATTAGCAGACGACACCGGCGACGACGATTGTGGTGGCTCGCTGCGCACTTTTACCAGTGTCGTACCAACAGCATTCGAAAAAAATAGAACCGGTTCCAAAAAATGGAACCGGATTGCAATTGGGAACCGGTTCCGAACCGGTTTCCAGATATCCGAAGTCATCCCTAGGAGGAAGTTAACATGAGGGAAGCGTCAGGCATGGCCAGCCGGCTTCGATGTACCTAGGGGCCAGAATATGATGGGATTAATTTCCTATCCCCTACCCGACTTCATTGTTGGACACAGGGAGTAGATATAAAAAAAAATTAAAAATGTCAGCTAGGCCTACAGTTTAAAAGAACTCTTATCGAAATCCTATTAAGATTTTTGCCGCTCCTTGAATTGCATGTGTGAATTGTTGGCCAAGTTAATTGATGTGGCTATAGTTTTGAAATAATTGGTACAATAACTTTTAATAGGCCTATAGTTAGTAGTTACTAAATATTATTTCATATAGAATGTAAGCTGTACTAAAAATTCATAAAATAACCAATAGCGATCAAAGTATCGCTATGTTCTGCGCGCATCAACACGTGAATTCGCATGGTAATGGTGCATCAGGTAAACTTCTGGGCATGCGAAGGAATACAACGTTAGTTGTGGGTAGCCATGTATGGTGTCATGAGTGACTCAGGGACACGGAGGGAACAGAACAGTAAAGCAGTTTCCATTTCACTAATAGTATACTTCATATCTCAAGCATGTTCAATTTTGTGTTTTAAACCTCTAAGATGTAAATGGTACGTGATGAGGGCAAGGAGAAACAAAACGGAAAACTGAAATAAAATTTTGTAATACATATTTTGGTCAACAGGATAACAACATAACAGATGCAATGACAGCAAACATAACATTAACCTGTAACTTAGACTGACTTTGACAGTTTGTGTGTGTAGTTTGCCATCTGGCAGCATAGAGCAGAATGCTATCGCTAGCGTTTTTTGTTATTTCATGTTTCTTACAGGGCGCAGGTGGTCACATGACTAGGGGGTGGAGCTCAAATCATGTCAATCTAAAAATATCTCAAGTCTAGCTTGAGGTACTGCAGGGCGATTCTCTAAGGTGTGCGGTAAATTTAACTTTAACAACACTTATGTTAAACCTACCACACGATAAGCTACCGCGCGATTCCCAACTACCATTTCATAACGTTCGATAACCGTATCGAAAGGACGTAGCCGTTGCAGCAGAGCAGCGCCTGTTATATACAGTATTACTTTGTGTATGATTTCGAGACGGCTGTGTATACTATAGAAAGTTAACCAATGAACGCGTGAATAAATGGAACGTTTGCCATTAGGTTCGTTTGATTTACGGACACCTTCTGCACTTTTTGCAATTATTGCAGCATTAGATTCGTTTGATTTACCGTCACCTTTTGTACTTTTGCCATATATCCCATGAAATAACATGGAGTGAGTGCAAAAAGTACAAAAGGTGTTACCAAATCAAACGTGCTTAGTGCTTGAACTCAGAACTAGGCCTAAATGAACTACTCTACTTGACGTGATGGCACGGCCAAACTACAAAAGTAGGGTTATGATAATAAAATTACTTCTAGACTTTGTCACAAAACTACAAATTATACTTTCTTACTTACATATCTATTTTTAAATATAAATATCGTACCTTTGTATCGATACACACAACAAATTTCTATAATCAAAGTTCAAAAGCTGAAGTGAACATGAGACAGCTTGAAAAGTCCGCCATGTTATCTTATCGCACGTCTTAAGACAGGGGTATGGAGCGCGCTTCTTTTAACGTAGGTGGTAACGGTCTTGGTTGATAAAACACGGTAGAGAATCGCTAACTCAATGCGGTATGGCTCGTAACGTCCAAAACGGGCGTTAAATTTACCATGGACCTTAGAGAATCGCCCTGCTGGTCCAGTTCATATGGTCTTGTTTTGTCAGTGATCTGATTACATCAACGCATAACCTAGTTGTGTAAATTAAAACTTTAATCACATAAGGCCTAGCCTATAATTTAACTTAAATTCAAAGTTTAAACATAGTTTACAGTATTTCTCACAGGGATTCACACCCCTAATTGCCAAGGATTTTGAACTATGTGACTTATTTTGCTATGCAATGCTTTCTGTCACTTTTTCATGGGGTTTTGCTAAAATGTTACAATAGTGTTTCTTTTGTTTTAGTCTGTGATCGTGGCTTCAGACGTGACAACAGACCAAGTAGAAAGCATGGATTTAAGCCAGTTAAGAGTTTTCTTGGTGAAAAAAGTATGTGATAATCTGCTGAATTTAATGGGCTACACAGTTGAAGACATACAGTCAGAAAATGCAGTATTGCCAATAAAGCTATTTATTACCACTAAATCAAATGAATTGCCTGCAGGTTACCATAGTCTTCTTTGTGGTGCTGTTCTAAATGCAAAGCATAATTCAAAAGAAAGTGAAACAATGGCTTGTGATTACTACAGATTGAGATTGGAGGATATGAAAACAATGTCACACCATAAGTATGGTAATGACTTACAGTCTCGTACTGATTGGAAGGAAACAGTACAAAATCTTCAAGATGCAGCAATCAAAATTGACTTGCTGTGTATACAACCAGTTCATACTGTTGCTATAAATCTTGATCCCAACTGTGTACAAAATCGAGTCACAAGAACTAAAGGTAGGCGTTCAGAAAAGTGAAAACGCTGTGCTTTAACACATCCAAGGTCTTTGTAAATAGGTTCTGTATTGCGATTCTGAATGGGCGACGTTAAGTTTTACGCAACTTTCTGTCATTGCAAGAAGGCCATAAGCCAATCACCACCTTGCATTTGCCTTTTGTAACAACAGAAAGCTATGTTAAGCTTAACGTCGCCCATTCAGAATTGCATTTCTGACTTGACAAATATGGTGGCTTGCTCTATTAGAATTGAGGAAGCATTAAGAGATTCAGTTTAATTAATAAGAGGTATGACGACGGCGGCGGGCTTTCAGACATCGAATTGCATGCTTTTTCAGAATGAAGATTTGCTGGATCTCTGGTGAGATTATGCCATAGTTGCGAGGTGGGAATACACAAATACCAGTGTTGTTAAGTAGCGCGCTTCAAATAGCATGTTACTTTTTTTGGTAGCGAGACTGGTAGCGCGCTACATTTGAAAATGCAGTAAAGTAGCGAGTAGCAAGCTACTATATGTATGACTATGAGTATTTGTAGCGAAAAATCGCCGCTACTCTATTTTTGCAATTGCTTCCTGGTTTGCCCAATTTCCACTATCACAGGTTCGGAATGACGACTGTCATTGCCCTTCTTGCTCTATAGTCCCAAAACCGCCTCCCCAGCACTGAGTTTGCCGTTTCACCCCGTGAGCTGTGATATGAGTAGGCTATGATTAAGTTCCGGACCGTACCGTCGTTTCAATAAATAGTACATACGCTTGGTCCTTTATAAAAAATGAAAGTAGCTGTAAAGTAGCGTCACTACTGTTTTTGAGTAGCTGTACAAGTAGCGAGCTACTTACAAAATACAGTAGCTGAAAAGTAGCTTAGTTACTTTCAAAGATCAAGTAGCTGTAGCTGTAACAGTGCTACTTTTAAAAAGTAGCTTTAACAACACTGACAAAGACATAGTAGATAGTAGATAGTAGATTTAATGGTCAAGTCTGTTTTAACACAATGTTTGCTAGGCTACATAAAAACTTCTGAGTTGATAATTGGTTGTTTTATTGAAAATTCATCTAGTAAAATAAAAAAAACGTCTACTGTCCACTGTCCAAATTTGTCTAGATCTAGAAGGATCTGCCTTCGATACAATTATTAATAATCATTACAATTGAAGTTATAATATAACACCATTCATTTTATTTTTTCACTGTCTTCCAGCAGCGTCAGAACATGGGAGCATAGTAGTAGATTCTAGATTGTCCACCGCTCTGATTTCCGCAAATATAAGTTATCTGAAGATTAAATTCATGTTCTGGGATGGCAAATAAAACCTTAAAATGTCTTTGCCTCCGGCAGCTGGGGCTTTGCCTTAAACGTACGTAGAAACTATCCCCTCCCCTCCCCTCCCTCCGTCCGTGTAAAACATTCTTCCCACACCCCTGCTAACTTTTTTAAAACACAGTGTGTAGGACATTTAAATTAGAATTTTGTAAGTAGTTGGTTCGCCAAATGACTGTACTTTACCTAGGGGGTCATACTCATGAACCTAACACTTTAGAAGTGATAACCACTGACCTAGTACATAACATGGTAGGGGCTACATGTAAAAAAAAAGAAAGAAGTACCTATATAACTTATTAATTTGAACTTAGAACAAGGTAAACATGTTCTAGTTAGGCAAAAGGTATAGGACGATAGCTTACCTGAGAAAGTAGATAGGTTGCTTTGAGGTGCTAGAATAGCCGAGATCCTGAAGAAGTACTATGCAAGGTTGCTTTGAGAAACATTGATGAGAAGACAAATAAATATAGGCCTACTGAGACGTTCCGTTTTAATTTATTTAGTTATTTTAGGCCTAACCTATTTTGAATGCGTACTTCACCATTCCCCCAATGGGGTGTTCTTTGTCCAATACATTTAATTATATAATATATTACATACAGGTGCTTCATTTGTGATGTACAATTGTGCTAGAATAGCCGAGATCCTGAAGAAGTACTATGCAAAAGTAGCAGAGGGCTATTATCCATCTTTGATGAAAATTGAAGACATTGATTTCTCATTATTAAGCAGTGAGGTATGTAATTATGTATGAGCTAACTGTACTAAAACAGAAAACTGTAAAATGTCTTAGAATAGTACCTACTGTGTGCATATTTTCCAACCTGTGGTATCTTAATGGTTCGTTAACAGTTGCAAACAAAGCGAGAGCTTCAATCTGCAGCTGATTTTCTCGCAAATTCACTAAGTGCGAAGCTGTGCGCGAGACAATCCAAGTTTGTCTTATTATTATTATCATTATTACTATTATTATTATTATTATTATTATTATTATTATTATTATTATTATTATTACTATTATTATTATTTTTTTTTATTTTTTTTTTATTTTTACATTCAGTACAGTACACTATTACATAGTTATTTACATTACATACAAGTGACATAAAGTGCGTCGCATGAAGTGTCCCAGATGTAAAGAAAAAACTTGTGCTCAGTCTGCTTGATTTGTTGCTGAGCAGTGAGCACTTAATCTTTCAATGGCAGACTGTGTATTAGACTTTGAATTGGCTTTTGCTGTTCTCAAAAATGGACCCTTCAAATACACACAACAAAAATGGTGTTGTTTGAACTAGGCTTTAACCATGCTTTAGCTAAAGTAGCCATCCCCATTGGAGCTGGAGGTAAGCAAAATCATTGTCAACATAGGCCTACTAGGTAGCAGCTATGGATGACATATCCTCATCCTCATTTTCATAGATAATTTTTTTAAATAAATTGATGATAGTATTTGGGTTTAACATCTCATATTTTTTCAACGGTGCTAATTGAGACTATGTGTGGGTGATTATGAAGATGAAAAAATGCCACATGACATCCATGCCCAAGCCAGGATTCGAACCTGGAACGCAGAGACTGCGGTTTACTAGACCAACGCCTAATTGACTGTGGCCAACTGCGCTGGCTTTTCAAATAAAACGGCCATATGAACGCTGTGGTTTGTTGAAGTAGCAACAAAAACTGTGCAATCATTCTATGGCACACATTTAACTGGTAATTATAATTATGCATTTTCAAAATTATACATTGCAAACTGCTGTCAAGTGTCAAGCATAAGCTCCAATTTTATTGCCTTGGCGTAGGCGGTAAGATCATCTGTCGCTTAACATTAGACGGACCTCACGGAACTTCACTCTCAACACGTGCAAGGCAGAACTGTTAACGAGCCATAAGCCTGTATCTATCTACCTAACCCACTCAAAGCATGATGTCTGTTGCTTAACATTGAGCTGTAATTCTAAATTCTAATGTGTCCACTTCAACATCCACATGTTTCTTTGTAATTCTGTCTAGTATCATAAAATTTGTCAAATTGTCATATAGGCTTCAAAAGACCCCCTTGTGGTGTTAATCTCAATTGTATTGCCTTGTATAATGTATTGCATTGTATTTTATTTCGTAATGTTGGACTGCTGCACAGTATGTGCTTGGGGAATATTACATGTAAAGTACACCTACATACATTGTAAGTTAAATAATATCGTTACAAATTAACATAGCACGGTTTGCATTGTCATATCCGTCACCAATACATCACATTTACATAACATACCTACAGTAAATAAATATAGAGGTCGACTCTTTTGACACTTTTAAAGATATTTTTGAAACCCCAAGAAATTTTCAGCCAAACAAAATTTCTTCATCAGACCCCATCCAATCACTACTGTAGAACTTGACTTGCCAATTCGAGAATTTGCTATCTGAAGGACGAATTTTTATGAATGATAGCTACAAAGAGTACTTTTGTTTACAAACCAGTGCAGTGTCGTCCAGTCCGCACAAAGCTATAGACAAGTGCACTACGTCAGTACTCTTTGGCTCGAGGGACAAGTTTTCGCTCGAGAAAGCGTAACTAAGCTCTGCGATTGGAAATGTCACTGCACAGCCCAAGACTCTTGGCAGACAATAAATCAATAACGAATCATGTATTCCTTTCGTTTGCACAGGAGGAGTGGGAGTTACTGTTCAACTTTGTCTTGAGATATCCCACTGTTGTCGAAGAGTCCGTGGCTGGTGTAAACGAAGGAAACTTGAGACCTGATTTTATTTGCACTTTTGTAACATCAATGTGCAAAAGCTTCAGTGTATACTACAGACGAACAAGAATACTAACAGTAAGTACCAATACATACAGTATTGTTTGATGGTACGGGAGGCTAAATGGTTTGTAAATGTATGTTTCTAATTAGCAGTTGAAAAACTGTAGAAATTGAAATACAGAAAACACTTATTCTGAACTTGCTTGAATAATAATATTTATATTATGTAATTATAATTAATTACTATTTAACCTTACTGCCAGTGCTATTTTTGTGGTGGAACAAATTCGGGACACAGTACTGACTGGATATTTCAAATAGTGTAAACAATGTTGGTAGATATTTTTATCCAATAGAGAAATGCATCATTTCAGGCTTCCTCTTTTCTTAGCTCATTGATGCCTACTGTATTTCGAGTTTGTGGATGTGCTGTAGTTTTCGATACCAATGGCACTCATTGGTTATCGCCAACACTGGAATGCAAAATTAAGTTGTTTCGTATATTATTATTTAGTGCCAACACTCTGATTGAGTAAGACACCTTTTCGATTTGAGATAATGTCTTCATCATTGCCGGCTAGCCAGGCCAGACACAACCCAACCTCTTCCTCATCTCTCTCTGCTAATGGAGGTTTGTTGTGTGCCAACGGTTGTCTGTTTAATACGTAGTTCCTTCCATCTCTCGCGATGTTCCAACATTGTTTCTGCTTCCACCACATTCGATGTTAATTCTACTAAAAGTTCTACTCCTAAATTCTACTTCTATTTAAAAAGTTGGTGAAGTATGTGTATCTGGTATTTTTGTTTCAGGAACCTCGCAAACACTTGCTACCTATAATGTTTGCCCGCTTGTATCTGTTACATGGTATTCAACAAGTTTTACACAATGCTCTACAAGTGCTTGGCATAGTTCCCATTTCACAAATGTAAAAATCACAGTAACAAAACATATATGCTGTAAATACATCAACCATTCAAAATGGTAAGGTACCTGAATAAAATATACAGGACATTCGACAACCTAATAATTTATTAATAGTGGTACCTTCCTCTGTGAGATAGATTCCTTGAAAAACTAGCAAATCATCATCACCACTATTTGTATTATGAAGCCCATTGTGTATGTGTTATTAAAGATGTTTGTAAATGGTGTTATGATCTGTAGAGCCTACTCCATACCAGTGGTGTAGTGGTATGTCTCACACAGCTCAGGCTACAATGTTTTGTGGACACACTGGGTTTCTTTATGAAATGGATACGGTTGTAATGTGCTTCGATGACAAGTGATTAGTAGTAAGTACGATATTCTTACAGTTCTTAGTTGAATATTGTTATATTGGTATAGTGCACCCAAGATTACTTTACACCTGCTTTCATCACATCCGGGGCAGTCGTAGCCAACCGGCGAACCGCCCGAGACACACCAGCGCCAATACCGATCGCTGATTGGGTATGAACCAGTTGCCTGTGATGAAAGCAATTGTAAGGTAGTCTTGGGACAACTAGGGTCTATGCCTTAGACTGTACCAGTTATAATAGACAGACATGAGCTATTTGTCATATGTGATGTAGTGATGCAAAACTACATATACCTATGATCTCACATTTTTCAATGTTGTCTAGCGTTCTTCTAAAAATCGGTTATTTTGCGATTTTAACTTTTAACTATTGAAACTATGGTCTCAATATTGAAAACCTCCGTCTTACCACTTTCAGCTTAGATTTGTTTTGTTTACATACTATGCATTTGCAGTAGTTGTACATTTAACTGGCGTTACTAGTTGAGCAAGGTCAGTTTCATTTGTATCTCCCAAAATATTGTTTCCATATGTAAGCAACCTCTGGCTATGTCAGGAGGAGGGTGGGTGACCGCTCTCCTCTGAAACACTAGTTGCCGTAGGTTAGAGCAGATTGGAGGGTTCGAAAGCTCGTGTAACAGCTTCGTTCTTCTTGTCAACTGCTGGGCAGTCCAGGTTAGTGGAGGAACCTATATGACTGGTCAAAGTTACACCGTCCTTTCAGATGGGACGTAAAGCCGATGGCCCCCTTGGTACTTTTTGACAGGAGTAGGCTACGTGCTGGTAGTAGGCTTCCCCTCCTTCCTTCCTTGATTATTCATCAATCATCACTCATCAGGCTAAAGAGGGCATTGTGTCCTACACTGGCCTTAAGAGCGAAGGATACCTCTACGTCAAAAACCGCAGAAAATTTTCATTTTTTAATCATATCTCAAGATTGAAACACAAAATCGAAAATCTGAGACACCATAGCACTGTGGTATGGTAAGCCCTAAAGACTGAATAATAAATGTATTTAATGTTATAATCAGTCTGACTGTGATAACGATTTCCTTAAATTACTAAGGAAATCGTTATCACAGTCATACTGATTATAACGTTAAATACATTTATTATTCAGTCTGTAGGGCCATAGGCGCCGACTTGTTAACATTTCAGGGGGGGCTCAGAAAGGGCTCGCATAAAAACTAGGGTTACCATATTTCAAAATTCATATTAATATTATTATAATTCATATTCATATTATTATAATTCATATTATCTATCGAGGAGAAAAAACACGGGTGGTTTGGGGGGCATAGGCCCCCAATAATAGCGCCGCAGGCAAAATTTAAAAAAAATCAGGCCTTTAGAGCGCGTTCTGAGCGTTTCAGAAAAAAATACCGTACTGAATGCAATAGCGAAATACTGTCGTTTTTGTAGTGCAAAAACCAAAAAACCACCAGCAAAAATTAGAACGATGACGAGAATTATTTAGTTATTAATTTTGGGGCTTAGAAAGTTGGGAGTAAGTAATTGGGATTCTACATGATAATGCTTGCCTTCAATATCAGTTTTTTAAATACTTGAACCTAATTTGCTTTTGGATTTTGATACCTGAGAACGTTCTGGACTGAAAGTATCTGATATTTCAAGCTAGAAATCAAAATATTTTTTAAGTTTAAATTCAGAAAAACAATAACAAAAATTTTAATTTAAATTGAAGGAATAATGACCTGATGACCAAATCGTTTTTATTTATTTTTATTATTATTATAATGAACTTTTTCTTCAAACAAAAAAGTACAAACTTCAAATCTCAGGGGGGGCTCAGCCCCCCCTGGGATTTGTCAGGGGGGGCGCTAGACCTCAAGCCCCCCCGTAGTCGGCGCCTATGTGTAGGGCTAACCATACCACAGTGCTATGGTGTCTCAGATTTTCGATTTTGTGTTTCAATCTTGAGATATAATTAAAAAATGAAAATTTGCTGCGGTTTTTGACGTAGAGGTATCCTTCGCTCTTAATTACAATTAAGTAATATACCATCATAAAATTGGGTAAAATGGTCGTTTCCCCTCCCGACGACGGTTACTTGCCCACCCCTACAGAAATTACTAGAGAGCTTCTTCTTGCCTATTTTATTTACTAAGATAAGTTTGTATTAAAGTTTCTAATTGAAAATTTTCAGAAGCATAAATAAAAAAATAAATTATCTCAACATATGATAATGTTAGGTGTTTTCAATGTAACAGGACAGTTGTGAATATGTCCGGCTCCCCCCCGCCCCCCTTTCCGCATCCCTTGACAATATTTTGACTACATTCTCAGCCAGAGCGGTACAATGTGTTGGGCAGTGTGGGTGGCTCTTTGTGTATTTTCTCAGAACTCGACCCCCAATTATCATTCTTCAATTCAAAGGTCTACATAGATGTCAGGGTAGATAAAAGGGCTGCAGAACAAGAAGGGGAGGAGTCATTTCGCTTCATTTGGCTTTTCCGAACCCGAAACTGTCGGTAGAATGCCTAAACTAATTTGAAGTTGGGCCGCAGAGTTAGTTTTAGTTCTGACGTGAGCGGTGCACCACACACACGCTTTGTAGTGTCGTCATCGTACCTGGGTTATGGGTGAATGTGAATATTTGCACGCGCTTTCAAACTTCCTTTTAACAATATAAGCATAGAAACGAAACATTGTTTTAGTTTTATGAACAGTTGAGATTCGTGTGAATTTAGACGTGTGCTATGTGGAAAGTGATAACTGATTATCCGGAGAATTACTTTTAAATTGTATAATTGCTGACATGTAACGAAAACCTATTATTTATCATTATGGCTCTAAGAAAATGTGATGTTATTTTTTTACTTTTACACAAAATCTCGCGCCGTCGTCCCACACGTACGTATATGAACACGTATGAACACGTCTTGTATATGACGTCAGTGATTTCCAATCTAATACCTCTACTAATACGTTGGGTTGGTCAACTGAATTTGATAGCGTGTTGCGTGTGTAATACCCCGCCTGCAAGATAGCAAGCCTATACTGAAGGTAGTGTAATATCACACCGCTATTATAACAACTAATTAGTCGTCTAACTCACGGCGGTGCATTTTGTAAGCTTTGTGAAAAGTTCCTGTGCAAAAGAAGACAAACCCGCTTTGCACAGTGCGGGAATTTTCATGAAACTGCGAGGTGGGTCCATCCTCGTGGTGACCGGTGCCCGCAAAGACTGCTCTCGTACTCGTGCATCTGCTTTGTCATTCCAATTGTTTCATCTCATGTGACCTTTATCAATTTTCCTTTTGCTACTTTCTCACTTTTTCTTCATACTTGCAGTCACTCTTCACGATTCAAACGTCGCACACCCCTTGAAACCCCTTAACCCGCCAACTGGAATCCCCTCTTATTTTGGATTCCAGCGATTTGCAATGCATCTGATTCGGCCAACATCATCAAGTACGTCATAAAACACCATGTACTAATTAATTTTATAATTCTATCTCGTTCACCACAATCAAATCCTAAGACAAAGCGAAGCCCAGCGAGAAAGATATCGAGCACCCCCCCCCCCCCCCCCTTATTCCGCCACATTGTGCAATAGGGAAGCCTCATCAAAAATAAATATTCCTCAAAGCACCTAAAAATGGAAGATCATTATCTAAAAATACGGGCGGTATAATTTTTATATCTGAGAAGCGTATATTTCCAATTCTACTAGTATTTTAAGTTTGAAATTTGGAACTTCTTGTTCCGTAATTGAAAAACGGCTCTTGACGTCATAACTCATGTAAACAACTGCCTCCTTGAAGTATTCTTAATAATATCAACGATATTAAGTTGGACATTTTACAATATCTAGGATGCAGTGACGTTACAACAATGTCTTTTATACCACTGTTTTCTTCAGAAAATACATTTTGATACAGTGGCGTATACACGGGGGGGTGGGGGCCCCCTTTTGCAAAGGAAACATGGAAAATGACCGTTTACATTTCAATAGACAGTATTCAATAGACAGTATCAATACTCAATAGACAGTATTTCAATAGACAGTTAAAATGTTTTGGTTTTACTTTATAATTATTGTATATTGTTGTAATTAAAAGGGAAAAATGTGTTGCCAGAAACTGAGTAATCTTGTTTCAGTTGGCCGCTGTAAAACGCACAGATTTGCACTAAAATTACCTTGACGAGTATTTTTTTCGGGGGGCAAGCCCCCCGGAACCCCAATTATGTTTCGGCTCCACTCTCTATAATATGGGTTGAAACCTCCCCCCCCCCCTTTCCCAATTCCTGGATACGCCACTGTTTTGATACAGTATTTACCAAAAGGTGTTTAAAATAATGCAATTATTTAACATATTGTTGTTAATTAATGTTGAGCAGTGTTCATTTACTAACTAGAAATAAACGTTGGTTCAGTTAAAGTCTTACGAGAGCAATAATCTACTAAAAGGTGGGATTTCAGTACTATTTGTATGATATAAAATTATTGTTTACTGACATGACGTCAGAACCTTTTAATCACGAGCAAGATGGCGCAGGTCCGTTTCGGAGCGTGTTTTGACAGCAATATCTTTGACTTGCTGTTAAAGCGATGTTAATGCACCTTTTGAGCCGAAACCAATTAGTTCCCCTTTATTTTAACTTGAGGTAACCAGTAAGCAAATAAAAAAAATGTGTGAGCCTGAAATTGCGCACACAGCAAAATATCAACGTCTATTATATATCGGATTAGGAGAAAATCCAACGTGGGTTAGCTCACAAAATCAAAGATCGACGTATATTATGTTAGGTTAGTAAATTTACTGCTAGCAAATTGTTGTGTTGTGCTGGAGAAGTAATAGACGAGAAATATACTCTACTTTTGAAATACATATTTTCAATAGGGAATATGCGTCATCTTTTTTTACCATTTTACTAGATTAGGATTAACTTCCTGAATACAAAAATATTTTAGTTCGATTACATAGACAAAAGTTTCATTTAAAAAACGAGCTGAAAGTTTCACACATATTTATGGCTGGAAAAACGGGGCATACGTCACTTTCCCTGTATCAGCAATCAACCAATCATATAATGATAAATAAAATAACGCTTATTTGGAAATTATCGTATCCAAAATCATATTAAATCGAATGAATGTCTAGTACGCCTAATAATTAATTTTGAAGCCCAATTACTATAAAAACAATAATACCAAACCTATTTTCATAGAATATCATTGGGTGTTGCTATTCATATAAAGCAGACTTGACAACGGCTTGAGTACAAATGTTGACAAGGTTAGTTGACTGACCTTGAAAATTTGATTGTTTCGTCTAGGAGGCGGTGGTAAAGTCCATTGTGACGTCACATACCGTTTAAAAATAATAGTGCGGGAAACAGATAATCAAAATCTTGGAACATTTATAGAAGTATAATGAGTAAATTTTAAAACTTTTAAATGAGGTTTCTGATGTCTTCAGATGAATAACAATATATTCCACGTTCTTTCAGAGCTGTAGAAAATTCATGCACATTCCCTATTGGCTCAACAACAAAATTGAGTAAACCTCGCTCGCCGATAACATATAGCAGTTATGGTGGGTTCTCATGCTTTTTCGTCGGATGCTAACGTCGGACGTTGGCCAATTGTAGCCATTAACAACAATCGCTGGCATCGCACCCTCGATTTTCGTCGAGAATTCTACGGGCTATGGTTGGCCAACGTCCGACCGTCCGACGTAAGGGCATGGGAACGCGCCATTAGACAAATCTGAATTCTTTGTGTTCCAATCCAATAAGTTGAAAGGTCCTCGACTTGAACTAAAATACGCAACCAACAACCAGATGAGTGAAGCGAAGGTACATTAGAATTAGATCACTGTACGAAAACACGCTTCCAAAGACCAGAAGACCCTTCCTTCAATATTGGCAATTCGATCCTCGATTCGACTATTATAAAATGGGAACACGCATTGGCGATAGCCTTACAGTTTGATCGTGTTATTGTAAATTTTAGGATAAACCTGCAATATAATATGTACATTTCAAATTGCGCTAGTGACTTTTTATCATAGACTTATTTTGGAGTACCTAATTCGATCAGTTGCGAATACCTCAACGCCTCAAAACTCTACAACTATCTACTGGGTACCCAGCCTGCTTCTTTAATGTGAGTAAATGCTGTACTTATACAATGTTTTTCTTCCTTTCTAAGTTTTGTTTATAACCTTGACGCAATGGACAATTGGGGAAACACGCTCATTCCTTTAGTGCTTTCATAAAGTGAAGAAAACTTCATAATGTGATTTATTACCACTTATAATTTTGGGGGCCATAAATTGTGCGCTCACTCACTCCACCACTTCGTTTGCCTCCTCCAGTCCAGTCCTCCACCCAAATTTTGCTGTTTCTTCTTTGAGGGGGGAAGTAAGAAGGAATTTACAATTATTGTCTATAATCGCCCTAACAACGATATACTGATTTTTATAGACTGATGCACTGTGTTTTTATGTATTTTCCCCTCTCCACCTATGTAATTATAATCCTTTCTGCGCCAATACTTCGTATTTGTGTCGCTCTGCTTTCCGATGAAAACCACTTCATAGCACAATTTACACACAGTGTCTTAATTGATATGAATACAGATTACGAGCTGCAGTGAAGTTATGAAGTATTCAAAACAAGGCCCGTCGATGAGCCCAAGTCTATCAATATTCAAATTTGGATGCCGAGCGTCTGCCGCCGCTCGTTGTAGATGTTTGCATCGAATGTAATACAGTGTAACAAAGTTGTGTTTGTTGTTGTTAGTTTGTTGGTTTCCAAGTGGATAATAGATATCGGTTTACTGGTTACTTGAGTAGTTCATCTTTGCAGACGATGTTTCACTACGGTGGTTGCGCCTCGGGTAGCGTTGTTTCATGTGATTTACATGTTACCGATAATAGCAATGCAGGAATGCAATCTCCGTCTGTGTCTGATAGTATATTATTTTCACTGTTTTCAGTTTTCTAAAATATGCGTAACATACAAAGGTTACCCCTGGAAGTACCAAAATTATTTTGTTCTTAATTTTTCAGCCGTCGGTAATGGCAACAATCCGCAACATTGCTACATTATTGGGCCATACATTTTCAGAGACAAAATACTGTGCACATCTGAATGCGTCTAGTCTATTTTGAGTGCTCTATTTGTAGGGGGGGGGGGGGGGGGGGGAGGGCGGTGTAAATCAGTTTTTATAACTGAATAGGATAGACATTAAATAAATAAACCGGGCCGTTTAATTGGAAATTGCTGTGGCCGAATTATTTCAATTTATTGCGTCTTCAAATCAGGCACAGATTTAGGATTTTATTATCTTCGTGTGAGGGATTGACGGGGTTTGTACTGTGACCAGCACGAAGATTATAGGATTAGAGTAGGAAGTAGTTATCCCATTTTCTTTACCTTTCCAATGCTTTTGTTTTTCTGTTTATTTCTTTCTTATAATAATATATTAGGCTAAATTAATTTTACGGTCAAGTAGGCCTACCACGTTGTGTTATAAACAAAATTATGTATTTAAATTGTTGTCCCTTGAGAATAAAAGTCCAGATAAAAAGTAAAAGAGAAGAAAATCCTTTCGGAACGTTTGATAATATAAGTGGTATTAATGTAGTATAAACATGGACCGCACAGATAATAAATATGTGACATAATATTTTCTTATATTTGAATTTCTCAATGTATTTTTTGTCTATAGTAGGCTACAGTAGTTTTAAGTTTCGTAGGTAAGCCTACTATTATAAATCCATGATTTGATCATGCTTATTTGTAAAGTTTATGCTCAAAAAATGGTGCCACATTACTGTGGAAAATGGCGGGAATAAATTCGTATGATTTCGATTGTGTACTTAATTTTTAACAAAAAGTAACAAAAAAAAACTCGCTGAAGCTGACGGCCAGCTCTGCGTTTCAGTAATAGATGCAAATCTGAAGGTTCAGTTCAGAGGTATACATTTCGATAGACAACTTTGGTTAGTATCACAGCTCATTTTCACCAAACGGTGACCAAATGAGGGGGATGGTCCACCCATGAAAGAGCACCCAACGTTACGATGGTTTGTCGGTTGTGCCTGCCTTTTCCCATCTGTTTGTTTTGTTTCAAGGCATGAGATTCACGTGACTGCCCAGGTAGTGGCGTGTATGTAAACGCATAGCTCATTGGTCTACGTCGAAATGTTTAGTTTTGTCCGACCAATCACAGCGCAGCTTTCAACTCGTGGCTTCGGAAGGCCTTCTCCGCATTTGACATCAATAAATGCAGGAGTGAGTTCTGAGGGCGCGGACCTATACTGTTTGTTAGTCATACACATTTGTAATATATTTCTTCTTTTAGTATTTTTATTTTAAAATAACCAGCATGAGTATTGCTGCGCTTTTACAAGCTGCGGAATACTTGGAAAGGCGTGAAAGAGGTTCGTTGCAGTTTATTTATGTGTTTTCGTCTTGAAAATCCACGTCAACATGGCCCCTGTGACTGACGTTATTGTTTGGTTGTTGAGCTTGTGTGTGTCAGCTGTTCACGACATGGTTATGACTGTAATTTATTTAATTTCAGAGGCAGAACACGGATATGCCTCGACATTGCCAATGCCAGACGATCTCAGGAGTGTACTAATTAAAAGGCCAAAGACAAAAAAATCTCAGGGTAGCAGGTGAGTGTTAACTTTGATAACTATTGGCTAAGGTCAAAGTGGCCTAGGGCTAGGCCTAGTTGGTTGGCGTCCTAGGCAAGTGATGACCCTTGACAATTTTTAGGCATAGCTAGGTTAACCGAGACCTAGGTGCGCCTCCCTAGAAACTAGGCTAGGCCCTAGGCCTAATTTTTGAAGCCCCACTAGCCTAGGGCTAGGCCTAGGCCTAGGTCTCTTATAGGCTAAAAATTTGACGAGTGTTTTCAGGACTCTTGTTTGACATCTCTATTAATTAGGCTATCTTTATGTTACAGGACAACTCATAACGAGCTGGAGAAGAATAGGTGAGTCAACGTAAATATTTATGTTGTTTTATAATCTAGACATTTGCTGTAGCGCCTAAGTGCTTTCACCTAGACTTCTAGCTTTGAATTTTATACGTTACTAAAGTAGGCTTTAACCGGAGATATAAGGTGCAATTAAATTGAAGCCTACGCCTAGGCCTAGCGTAGGCCCATTATATTGACTTGTCTGTGACATTGGTCAGGTAGGCCTAGCGGATATCGCCGACTGGACCACAGTGAAACGTCTTACGTCAGGTCGCTGTCAGAACGGGCGTGGAAAACACATGTTCTTCGCGTGGCCGTGTTTTGTTTCAATGGGCTATAGATTGTTATGACGACGCTCTAACTTAGTTTCGAAAGTGCAAGTAAATCAATTGTGCACTGCTATGAGTTGAAGCAGCGAATTGAACATTACAAGCCTTGGCCAATACAACGAAGGACCACCATTGCTTGCTTCTGATTCGGTTGTCACGCGAATGGTGGGGATAGGCAGGCCTAGCGGAGCGCGTGTGAGGGGAAGGGGAAAGTGATGTCAGCTGTCACCTCTGTTAATTTGATCATTATGACATTGGTGGAGGTCACTGGACGGTAATTTCGTTCTTGTTCCCTGTCAATGAATAGCCTATGTCAACTAGGCCTAGCTACTTTCTACGCCTACTTCAGTTAGTAATGACGTTTACAACGGACGGACGTGATGGTGCTTATTGAGTTTTAGGCCTACTTCGCCACCAATCTATACCGAGGCCTGGCCGGCTGTGAAATTTCCCATTATTATTGTTTGCACTTTGCTGGGATAAGGTTGGCCTAGTTACAAGAACGCTCACAACCCTACAGTAATAAACATGCCTAAGCCTACACTCTTAATTGTAATTCGTATGGTCGTTAAGTCGTATGGTCATAATTTCAAGGACATCAAGGAAGATTGATAGGCATATGAATTTTTATTTTCTGAGTAGTCTAATGTCTTCTGCTTATTTTCTTTACGACACTGACTCTCGCAGTGTCGCCCTACGTTTGGCCAAAGTGAAATCTAATGTTTGTAGTTCGAGACCTTCGAGGCAAACAACTTCTCGATTGACCTTTTTGTATAATGGAATCTTGCCATCAAGTAATGCTTTGAGGAAAGAGAATAAATAATACCATCACAAAACTTCACAAGACACAAAACGTTTACAAAACTTCTGTCAAGAAGTGTGTTTAATTATCTTATATTGTACAACACAAATGTCGTGGGCTAAATTGTTGCACCATCTAGGCATAGTTATCAGTGGTTACTGGTTCCACTGAATTTGCTGTGGACGCCCTAAATAAATTTAGGTAGTATGATAGCTCATTGTTTATTTGCACGACGTTGAAAGACTAATAAATAACCTTTTGCGCATACCCAGTGGTAATAACAATATTACTATCTTAATTCTCATGAGAATAATAATATTATGTAAAGCTCTAGTGAAAGTTTTGGTAGTTGGCATGCCTGCTTTACGTCAACAATGGCATCGACTCAGCGCGCGCGCAGTGTTTCAAAATGTGTTAATCTATTGACCTTGACAGTTCTAAGGCACATGGCAACATCTGTTTTAATCTAGCGTTTGACTGGCATAATGCGGTGCCCTGGTACATAACCTATTGCGAATTTAATTGAATTTAATTAGTAAATTACGTAGTAGCCTCACATGGTTTCTCGTAACGAGACGTTTGTTCCATTCGGTACCCGATATTGGAAACCTAATTACCGGTCGAACATCATAGTTCGATTTATGAAGATTTCCTTGTTTGGCTGTGATTATGCTAATCCACCCCTTCATATCTATCTACAGAGTGTTGTGGTAGACTTGACAGGCTGAGGTGGAATGATATGACGCTGGACGTATTTGTGCCGCCGGCTGTCTACGATGGTCTGGCGGTTGGATGCTGCGTTGAGGGGGGGGGGGAGTGTGTATCAGTCATGACTGTGCGCTTCGTAACGAACATAAAAAAGAACACCACGCCGATTGTGTTTAGGCATAGCCAATAAACTCGAGTTCAAATTCAAAACATCCGTTGGGGGATAGGCTACGTTTTGAGTAGGCCTACCTTTATTATAATTAATTACAGCCATATTATTAGAATTATTAGGACTTTTTCTTTTTTTGGGTAGGTTCCTTATAAATACGATAGATAGTCGATGACGAGTCAGTCTATGCCGCACGTATGGGTAACGTTTATTTATAAATTTGCGAACGAACGCCAGGATACTGTTGATTTTTGTTGCAACAGCGTGCATGAAATGTACGTAATGTAAATGTATGTAAATGAAACATTTTCAACACCACAAGATGACTGTTGCAATATCTTGTCCAAATGATTGTTTACCGCCTTGTGGATCTTTACTAGCCTGTATGCCTATTACTCTCGAAAAGTTACAAAGATAATGGGCTATGTACGCTACGAGCGTACGACCATGGCTACGTTTGCTATTAGTTACGCCGGTGTATGTATTTGATATAACTTCAAAACTTGTGAACGGCGACAACCGTCTCTCATCGTGTTGAGTTTGAGGTAGCCGGAGCCCACGCTGCTCTGTCGGACGCGAGGTCGCTCCTCATTCTCCCGGCTGTTCGACTTGCTGGCTGGCTGGCTGGCTGGCTGGACCTTCTGTGTTTTCAAAACACTCGGATCAGTTCATTTCACAGGGGCGCGTTATGAAAACAATACAAACCAGTTCATCGTGTAAACTCGCTCACTATTGCATGTCCGAGTCGACTCATGAAACTAAGTCTGTATCATTTAATTACTCGAATAATAACCGTTTAATCTTCGAATAATTGCGCTAATTGTAATCGAATTTTGTTACTGCAGGTCAGTCGTTGACTAGATGCGTTTGTTTCTTTATGTATGAAGCACTGGTACAACAATCGTGGGATTTATTGCATAAAGTAGTCCGTCGGTACTAAGGCCTCCCTTATGACGACCTCGGCGATGTGCAATGGATCTGATAAGTGATTTGGCCAACGTCATATTATGATCTAGACGTCGTACACTAACGAGAACCTAGTAAGACGCTAAACTACCCAAACTAGTGTGGGCGTATTGTTCGAAAAGAAGGGGGAGTGTGACCTGTACTGTACTGTATGTAGGTGCGGACCGTGGCACACAACGGTCTCGAGTCAATATATTAGTGTCGTGTCGCGCGGTCGTCGCCTTGCTTCACGTGTTGGACGTACAACAGCCTTCGAGGATCGATTATTGTTGTACTGTTATGGTGGGGTTGGTGGGTGTGTACCCCCCATAAGCGTTTACGACGGTATCCGGGTACGTTGTGACGGCCATACCATAAACAAGATACGATCATACTAAATTTATGATCTGGTACCTACTTTCTAGGGATGGGAAAATGCGTTTAAAATCCTAAACGTTTACCACGTTTTGAAACGACGTTTTAACGTTTAGACGTAAATACGCCCCCTTTAACACGAAATGAGTGTTCATTTTTTATTTGTAGCCTATTTGTTCCCGCAATTTGTGTGAGTTGTGAGACTACCAAAAGAGCTGCATAGTATTGCATAGAACAGTGTCTTGTGTCAGTGTCAGCCTGGCCTATATACAAAAAACAGACATGCATCGAATGCAGAGTTTGAGTCGACTTGAGAGATTGGATATAGCCATAATCGATATTCTCACTTTCTGCTTACAACAAAGAAAATTTTACACAACGTTTTTGACTATCGCGTTTAAACGACCTTCCTTAGTACTTTCTAGTACAATCTAATATCTCTTATTTGGAGAAAAACTAAAACTAACGTTGGTAATTTTCTGCATTATGCAATTAAGTAAAACAAACACTACCTACCCATGTGATCGGTAGGGTGAAGTATTTTACTATCCACGTTTCTTTATTCGTTGCGTAGTATGGTTAATTCACCGGGCAGTTAAAAATCAGTTACGTTAAAATGCGCCCCTACAAACTTCAGATGGACGTTACGAATTCTCCATACAATTAAGAACTTATGTGAGATTCAAATTGTATTGTTTAGGTTACGCAATAGATTCCGATGCCCTGTAGGCATAACGTCAAGTCACCTGTGCGTGGCGAGCGAGGCTTGGCAACGCTGTTGAGTGGCATCATGGCATGCTCTCAGCTTCACTACTACCAGTTCCACTCACACTACTTTATTGTCAGCCGTACAGACTTCATAGCCAATAAAACCATAAATAAATTTAGGTACACTAGGAAAACGCTCCGCGTTGACAGATGAGCGATTTTTTTCAATGTATCAAATCAAATAAATCATTTGCATATCATATTACTCGTTAAAAAAAAACACCTTTATAATAAACATATGTTTTTTTTCAAGATTCTGGATCAAGTTACAACCTTATAACTTAAGTATATTATTTCTTGATATGTTGCTAATAAATGCACGAAATATAATTTAAATCCGTTTAGAAGTTTTCTTTAAAGAAATTAAAACCTTCAAGTTGATGGATTTCCGCATAATTTCATTCGACCGAGGTCTACTCAATAGCCTCTTATTCATAAACTATTAAACCTATCAGTGTATGGAAAAATCCATAATGTAGATACATACTATATCTAAAATGTCATATTAATTTATCATACAATAACCCGCTTTTAAATCATAATAAAAGCTTTTTAATTTGTCGACCAAGTTCGTTGTTAACATTTGCATGTTTGCCGTGAAGGTCATTAAATATAACACGTCATTGTAGCCATTCTATGATAGATATCAAAAATCCAAATACACAGTAAGAATGGTCTGACTACGTAAACCATTTCGGCAGCATACTATGTGCATCTAGCTGCAATGGTCCGCAAATGCGAATCATATCGGTGGAACACTGTAAAAACGTGGAAAATTACTTCCGTTAATAAACAATATTTGTTTATAGCATGGCGGTTAAAGCTACAATTTTGAAACTGTTGTCGTGTGTTGGTACTATTGATGTGGACTCACATATAAAACATTATTTATATCGGTGTGTAAGTTTTTATTAGATGAGCGTAGCGAAGCGGAGTGAATCTCTCCATACAACTCGATCGGCGCTTTGTCTGTGTGTCTGTATGTATGTATGTATGTGTGTCTGTCTGTATGTGCGCTAAATTTTGTTCGTCGCGCACAGGTCAAACGGCTTGACATATTTTGCTGAAATTTTCGGGCAACATTTGTGACCACTAAACTCGATGCTGTTAACATAACCAGCAAAATTCGTTAAGATGCCAACCTACAAAAAAATAATTACTGAAAAACAAAAATTGTTTATTTATTTAATTAAATAAAAACTTACAAACGGATTTAAATAATGTTTCACTTGTAGATTAACATTAACAGTACCAACACTTGACAAAAGTTTCAAAATTGTAAGTTAACCCGTCATGTCATAAAAAAATATTGTTTATTTACAACAATAATTTCTTCATTTTTACAGTGTTCCACCGATATGATTTGCATTTGCGGACTATTGCAGTTAGATGCACATAGTATACACCAAACATAGCGTACGTAACAATACCTATGCAATATTTTTTGGAATTTCGATAGCTGTCATAGAATGGCTACAATGACGTAAGTTGCCAACCTACAAAAAATTAACAACTGAAACACATGTTTTGTTATTTATTTAATTTAATTAAAACTAACATACCGATATGAATTATTTTTTATATGTAAGTCCACATTAATAGTACCAACACACGACAACAGTTTCAAAATTGTAGCTTCAACCGATATGTTATAAACAAATATTGTTTATTTACGGCAGTAATTTTCTTCGTTTTTACAGTGTTCCACCGATATGATTCGCATTTGCGGACCATTGAAGTTAGATGCACATAGTATGCTGCCGAAATGGCTAACGCAGTCAGACCTTTCTCACTGTGTATTTGGAATTTTGATAGCTATCATAGAATGGCTACAATGACGTGTTATATTTAATGACCTTCACGGCAAACATGCAAATGTTATCAACGAACTTGGTCGACATATTAAAAAGCTTTTATTATGATTTAAAAGCGAGTTATTGTATGATTAATTAATATAACATTTTAGATTAAGTCTGTATCTACATTATGAAACTTTTCATACACTGATAGGTTTAATAGTTTATGAATTAGAGCCTATTGAGTAGACCACGGTCGAATGAAATTATGCGGAAATCCATCAACTTGAAGGTTTTAATTTCTTAAAAGAAAACTTCTTAACGGATTTAAATAATATGTCGTGCATTTATTAGCAACATATCAAGAAATAATATACTTAAGTTATAAGGTTGTAACTTGATCCGCCATCTTGTAAAAAAATCATATGTTTATTATAAAGGTATTTTTTTTTTTTTTAGAGAAATATGATATTCAAAAGATTTATTTGATTTGACACATTGAAAAAAATCGCTCATCTGTCAACGCGGAGCGTTTTCCTAGTTAGATGAGCGTAGCGAAGCGGAGTGAATCTTTCCATACAACTCGATCGGCGCTTTGTCTGTGTGTGTGTGTGTATGTATGTCTGTATGTATGTGCGCTAAATTTTGTTCGTCGCGCACAGGTCAAACGGCTTGACGTATTTGGCTGAAATTTTCGGGCAACGTTCGTGACTACTAAACTCGATGCTGTTAACATAACCAGCAAAATTCGTCAAGATGCCAACCTATAAAAAATTAATTACTGAAAAATAAAATTTGTTTATTTATTTAATTAAATAAAAACTTACAAACGGATTTAAATAATGTTTCACATGTAGGTTGATATCAACAGTACCAACAATTGACAATATTTTTAAAATTGTACGTTTATCCGCCATGTAATAAAAAAATATTGTTTATTTACAACAATAATTTCTTCATTTCTACAGTGTTCCGCCGATATGATTCGCATTTGCGGACTTTTGCAATTAGATGCACATAGTATACACCAAAAATAGCGTACGTAAGAATAACTATGTACTATTATTTAGAATCTCGATACCTTTCATCAAATGGCTACAATGACATAAGATGCCAACCTACAAAAAATTAACAACTGAAACACATGTTTTGTTATTTATTTAATTAAATTAAAACTAACACACGGATAATAATGTTTTTTTATATGTAGGTCCACATTAATACTACCAACACGCGATATTAGTTTCAAAATTGTAGCTTTAACCGCCATGTTATAAACAAATATTGTTTATTTACGGCAGTAATTTTCTTCGTTTTTACAGTGTTCCACCGATATGATTCGCATTTGCGGACCATTAAAGTTAGATGTACATAGTATGCTGCCGAAATGGCTTACGCAGTCAGACCTTTCCCACTATGTATTTGGAATTTTGATAGCTATCATAGAATGGCCACAATGACGTGTTATGTTTTATGACGTTCACGGCAAACATGCAAAAGCTAACAACGAACTTGGTCAACAAATTTAAAAGCTTTTATTATGATTTAAAAGCGGGTTATTGTATGATTCAACAATATTTCATTTCAGATATAGTCGGTATCTACATTATGGAACTTTCCATACACTGATAGGTTTAATAGTTTATGAATTAGAGCCTATTGAGTAGACCACGGTCGAATGAAATTATGCGGAAATCCATCAACTTGAAGGTTTTAATTTCTTTAAAGAAAACTTCTTAACGGATTTAAATAATATTTCGTGCATTTATTAGCATCATATCAAGAAATAATATACCTAAGTTACAAGGTTGTAACTTGATCCGCCATCTTGTAAATAAATCATATGTTTATTATAAAGGTGTTTTTTTTTTTTTTTGCAATATGATATGCAAATGATTTATTTGATTTGATACATTGAAAAATATCGCTCATCTGTCAACGCGGAGCGTTTTCCTAGTTTAATTAAATAAATAACAAAACATGTGTTTCAGTTGTTAATTTTTTGTAGGTTGGCATCTTACGTCATTGTAGCCATTCTATGACAGCTATCGAAATTCCAAATAATATTGCATAGGTATTTTTACGTACGCTATGTTTGATGTATACTATGTGCATCTAACTGCAATAGTCCGCAAATGCAAATCATATCGGTGGAACACTGTACAAATAAAGAAATAATTGTAGTAAATAAACAATATTTTTTTATAACATGGCGGATAAACTTATAGATTTAAAACTTTTGTCAAGTGTTGGTACTGTTGATGTAAATCTACAAGTGAAACATTATTCAAATCCGTTTGTAAGTTTTCATTTAATTAAATAAATAAACAATTTTTGTTTTTCAGTAATTAATTTTTTGTAGGTTGGCATCTTGACGAATTTTGCTGGTTATGTTAACAGCATCGAGTTTTGTGGTCACAAACGTTGCCCGAAAATTTCAGCCAAATACGTCAAGCCGTTTGACCTGTGCGCGACGAACAAAATTTAGCGCACATACAGACATACAGACAGACATACATACATACATACATACATACATACAGACAGACACACAGACAAAGCGCCGATCGAGTTGTATGGAGAGATTCACTCCGCTTCGCTACGCTCATCTAACTAGGAAAACGCTCCGCGTTGACAGATGAGCGATTATTTTCAATGTATTCAAATCAAATAAATCATTGCATATCATATTACTCTTTTTTTTAAAAAAATACCTTTATAATAAACATATGATTTTTTTACAAAATGGCGGATCAAGCTACGACCTTATAACTTAAGTATATTATTTCTTGATATGTTGCTAATAAATGCACGAAAAATTATTAAAATCCGTTAAGAAGTTTTCTTTAAAGAAATTAAAACCTTCAAGTTGATGGATTTTCGCATAATTTCATTCGACCGTGGTCTACTCAATAGGCTCTAATTCATAAACTATTAAACCTATTAGTGTATGAAAAGTTCCATTATGTAGATACAGACTATATCTAAAATGTAATATTGTTGAAGCATACAATTACCCGCTTTTAAATCATAATAAAAGCTTTTTAATTTGTTGACCAAGTTCGTTGTTAACATTTGCATGTTTGCCGTGAAGGTCATTAAATATAACACGTCATTGTAGCCATTCTATGATAGCTATCAAAATTCCAAATACATAGTAAGAAAGGTCTGCCTGCGTAAGCCATTTCGGCAGCATACTATGTGCATCTAACTTCAATGGTCCGCAAATGCGAATCATATCGGTGGAACACTGTAAAAACGAAGAAAATTACTGCCGTAAATAAACAATATTTTTTTATAACATGGCGGTTGAAGCTACAATTTTAAAAACTGTTGTCGTGTGTTGGTACTATTGATGTCGACTTACACATAAAAAATTATTTATATCGGTGCGTAAGTTTTAATTTAATTAAATAAATAACAAAACATGTGTTTCAGTTGTTAATTTTTTGTAGGTTGGCATCTTACGTCATTTTTAGCCATTCTATGACAGCTATCGAAATTCCAAATAATATTGCATAGGTATCGTTACGTACGCTATGTTTGGTGTATACTATGTGCATCTAACTGCAATAGTCCGCAAATGCGAATCATATCGGTGGAACACTGTAAAAATGAAGAAATTATTGTAGTAAATAAGCAATATTTTTTTATAACATGGCGGATAAACTTACAATTTTGAAACTTTTGTCAAGTGTTGGTACTAAGTATAGTAATCTACAAGTGAAACATCATAAAAATCCGTTTGTAAGTTTTCATTTAATTAAATAAATAAACAAATTATATTTTTCAGTAATTAATTTTTTGTAGGTTGGCAACTTGACGAATTTTGCTGGTTATGTTAACAGCATCGAGTTTAGTGGTCACAAACGTTGCCCGAAAATTTCAGCCAAATACGTCAAGCCGTTTGACCTGTGCGCGACGAACAAAATTTAGCGCACATACAGACATACATACAGACATACATACATACAGACACACAGACAAAGCGCCGATCGAGTTGTATGGAGAGATTCACTCCGCTTCGCTACGCTCATCTAACTAGGAAAACGCTCCGCGTTGCCAGATGAGCGATTTTTTTTTTTTTTAGTATATCAAATAAATATTTTGCAATACATACACCGCTTAAAAAATATACTTTTATAACAAACATATGATTTGTTTACAAGATGGCGGTTTAAGTTACAATCTTATAATTTGTGTATATTATTTCCCGATATGTTGCTAATAATTACACGAAATATTATTGAAATCCTTTAAAAGGTTTTCTTTAAATAAATTAAAACCTCCAATTTGATTTTTCAATGGATTTCCGCATAATTTCATTCGACCGTGGTCTACTCAAAAGGCTCTAATTCATAAACTATTAAAGTTATCTGTGTATGGAAAAGTCCACAATGTAGATACAGGCTAGATCTAAAATGTGATAGTGTTTTATTATACAATAACCGCATTCAAATCATAATAAAAGCTTTTTAATTTGTCCACAAAGTTCGTTGTTAACATTTGCATTTTTGCTGTGAAAGTCATAACACATAACACGCCATTGTTGCCATTCTATTAACGTTATCGAAATTCCAAAAGTAGTTTTAGAAAGGTCTCTTTGTACACGCCATTCGCCATGCATAGTATGTGCATCTAACTTCAATGGTCCTCAAATGAGAATAGTATAAGTGGAGCACTGTAAAGAAACCAATGTTAGTTCCCGTAAATAGAAACTAAATATTTTTTTACTAAATGGCGGTTAAAGTTATAGCTCCAAAACTTGTATCCAGTGTCGATATTGTTAGTGTCAATATTTATTTAAAACATTATTTAAATCTGTTAATAAGTTTTAATAAAACAAAAATAAAACTGGATTTTGTTCACTAATTAATTTTTTGCAGGTTGGCATCTTGACGGATTTTGCTGGTTATGTTAACAGCATCTAGTTAAGTGGTCACAAATGTTGACCGAAAATGTCAGCCAAATCCGTCAAGCCGTTTGACCTGTGCGCGACGAACAAAATTTAGCGCACATACAGACACACACACACACAGACAAAGCGCCGATCGAGTTGTATGGAGAGATTCACTCCGCTTCGCTGCGCTCATCTAACTAGGAAAACGCTCCGCGTTGACAGATGAGCGATTTTTTCAATGTATAAAATCAAATAAATCATTTGCATATCATATTACTCTTAAAAAAGAAAAAAATACCTTTATAATAAACATATGATTTTTTTACAATATGGCGGATCAAGTTACAACCTTATAACTCGAGCATATTATTTCTTGATAAGTTGCTAATAAATGCAAGAAATATTATTAAAATCCGTTAAGAAGTTTTCTTTAAAGAAATTAAAACCTTCAAGTTGATGGATTGCCGCATACTTTCATTCGACCGTGGTCAACTCAATAGGCTCTTATTCATAAACTATTAAACCGATCAGTGTATGGAAAGTTCCATAATGTAGATACAGACTATATCTAAAATGTGATATTGTTGAATCATACAATAACTCGCATTTAAACTATAATAATAGCTTTTTAAATTGTCGACCAAGTTTGTTGTAATTTTCTACATGTTTGCCGTGAAAGTCATAAAACATAACACGTCTTTGTAGCCATTCTATGATAGCTATCAAAATTCCAAATACATAGTGAGAAAGGTCTGACTCCCTACGCCATTCCTGCAGCATACTGTGTGCATCTAACTTCAATGGTCCGCAAATGCGAATCATATCGGTGGAACACTGTAAAAATGAAGAAAATGTCTGCCGTAAATAAACAATATTTGTTTATAACATGGCGGTTAAAGCAACAATTTTGAAACTAATGTCGAGTGTTGGTAGTATTGATGTGGACCTACATATAAAAAATCATTAATATCCGTGTGTAAGTTTTAATTTAATTAAATAAATAACAAAACATGTGTTTCAGTTGTTAATTTTTTGTAGGTTGGCATCTTATGTCATTGTAGCCATTTTATGACAGCTATCGAGATTCCAAATAATTGTGCATAGGTATTGTTACGTACGCTATTTTTGGTGTATACTATGTGCATCTAATTGCAAAAGTCCGCAAATGCGAATCATATCGGCGGAACACTGTAAAAATGAAGAAATTATTGGTGTAAATAAACAATATTTTTTTATAACATGGCGGATAGACGTACAATTTTGAAACTTTTGTCAAGTGTTGGTACCGTTGATGTTAATCTACAAATGAAACATTATTTAAATCCGTGTGTAAGTTTTCATTTAATTAAATAAATAAACAATTTTTGTTTTTCAGTAATTAATTTTTTGTAGGTTGGCATCTTGACGAATTTTGCTGGTTATGTTAACAGCATCGAGTTTAGTAGTCACAAATGTTGACAGAAAATTTCAGCCAAATACGTCAAGCCGTTTGACCTGTGCGCGACGAACAAAATTTAGCGCACATACATACATACGTACACACAGACAAAGCGCCGATCGAGTTGTATGGAAAGATTCACTCCGCTTCGCTACGCTCATCTAACTAGGAAAACGCTCCGCGTTGACAGATGAGCGATTTCTTCAATGTATCAAATCAAATCAATCATTTGCACATCATATTACTCTTTCAAAAATAAAAATAGCTTTATTATAAACATATGATTTTTTTACAAGATGGCGGATCAAGTTACAACCTTATATTTTGTGTATATTATTTCTCAATATGTTGCTAATATATGCACGAAATGTTATTTAAATCCGTTAAGAAGTTTTCTTTAAAGAAATTAAAACCTTCAAGTTGATGGATTTCCTCATAATTTCATTCGACCGTGGTCTACTCAAAAGGCTCTAATTCATAAACTATTAAACATATCAGTGTATGGAAAACTCCATAATGTAGATATATACTATATCCAAAATGTAAAATTGTTTAATCATACAAAAACCCGCTTTTAAATCATAATAAAAGCTATTTAATTTGTCGACCAAGTACGTTGTTAACTTTTGCATGTTTGCCGTGAACGTCATTAATTATAACACGTCATTGTAGCCATTCTATGATAGCTATCAAAATTCTAAATACATAGTATGAGAGAACTGACTGCGTAAGCCATTTCGGCAGCATACTATGTGCATCTTACTTCAATGGTCCGCAAATGCGAATCATATCGGTGGAACACTGTAAAAACGACGGAAATTGCTGCTGTAAATAAACAATATTCGTTTATAAAATGGCGGTTGAAGCTACAATTTTGTTACTGGTGTCGAGTGTTGGTACTATTAATGTGGACCTACATTTAAAAAATTATTTATATCAGTGTGTAAGTTTTAATTTAATTAAATAAATAACAAACCATGTGTTTCATTTGTAATTTTTTGTAGGTTGGCATCTAACGTCATTGTAGCCATTCTATGACTGCTATTAAAATTCCAAATAATTTTGCATAGGTATTGTTACGTACGCTATGTTTGGTATATACTATGTGCATCTAACTGCAAAGATCCGCAAATGCGAACGATATCGGTGGAACACTGTTAAAATGAAGAAATTATTGTTGTAAATAAACAATATTTTTTTATGACATGACGGGTCAACTAAAGATTTTGAAACTATTGTTAAGTGTTGGTATCATTGATGTTAATCTACAAGTGAAACATCATTAAAATCAGTTTGTAAGTTTTCATTTAATTAAATAAATAAACAAATTTTGTTTTTCAGTAATTAATTTTTTGTAGGTTGGCATCTTAACGAATTTTGCTGGTTATGTTAACAGCATCGAGTTTAGTAGTCACAAATGTTGACAGAAATATTCAGCCAAATACGTCAAGCCGTTTGACCTGTGCGCGACGAACAAAATTTAGCGCACATACATACATACACACACACACATACACACAGACAAAGCGCCGATCGAGTTGTATGGAGAGATTCACTCCGCTTCGCTACGCTCATCTAATTATGTATAGCGAGTAAATAAACGTGCCTATTTTTACTTTTCGAGTGCAGACATTTACCTTAGCTGTTCATTTTCGATTTATCTTGGCCCGCGTTTACTCCGGTATACATTTGAAATACGAACGAAATCGAGATAGTATACGCCTGCCCTTCCAAGATATTTAATATGGCTTTCAATTATTCAACATTTGGAATGATACGAGGCTAGATTTATCATTATCCACTGGTGTTCTCAAAAAAAGGATTCAAAATTGATTGTGTTTAGACCATTTTGATCAAAATATGTTTTGCCGAAAAGGTTTACATTATTATTGATATAGACCGGAAAAACATATAGGCATAACTAAGTATGTGATTTTAAAAGTTTTTATTTGCTGATTACAACTTGCATGCTAGGCCTAAATGATAATACAAATACATTAATACATTCTCCCATGTGTCGGCTTGAAGTATGTATTTCGAGGATTCCTGGGGGGGATTTATGATTCTCTCCTACGAGTAATTTAAGGAATATGGGTTCTGGGGGCAAATGCCAACACTAATAATGGTAATACCTACTAATACTATTCCTAAATATTAAATAATAACATGTTAACACCGGTTTTGACCTAGATTTATTCTGATTCCCTCTTTTGTGCGTCTGCACTTCCTCGCCGTTGCTGACAATCCGTTTTTTGTTATTGTATTTTGGGATTGAATGTCAATTCAATAAAATAATAAACATAGATACTAATGATTGACAATTATCATTGCAATAACAAATGATTATTGGGGACGCGTTCGCGCTTTTACGAACAATAACTAGCTAACTGTGATTCGCCAGTCATAATCTCATTAATTTGCTATAAATATTGCACTATTGGCCGCCTAATCAGTGGGGCTAAAGTACGAACCGTAGTGCTGATTGCTCAAGCGAGAGAGAGACTCGACGAGCGAGACTGCGCGACGTGGAGATGAGCTGATGTGAATCATCATCGTCATGACGGTCCCGTGTCGCAAGTTGCCGTGAAACCAGCGAGTACAATAAATTATAACGACAACAAATCTCCAATTTGTTGCATTTATTTGATGATCATGATGATGATAATAATAATAATGATAATCTCAATATTATCATATTCAGAAATAGGCCTACATGGTGTGACTGTGACTGTGCATGTCTGGACGAAGATTTTTGTAGTGCAGCATTATGTAGATACAAAACGTATTATGTTTCGTAGAGATTGTACGGTATTTTTTTTTATTTCTAGCTACTTTTTTTAGTAGGACATGCATATTTAACGTACCAAGTAGGTAGATAACTGCACTGACTGCATGTCCAATAACATGCTCTTATCATATCCGGACAACGTAACGGATAGTCCGGTTCAGAATCTCATTTCCGTTCGATTTGTGAGGAGACCATTTTTTTATGATTGTTTATTGTAGAGGGGCACTAGAAGATAAAAAATTGCGAGTATATGTTTTTTGAAAATTGGATTGTTGGACCCAAATTTGGATTTTGTTATTTTCATACTTTGGGCCATAACTTCTCCGAAATTTGTCTAATCAAAAAACTTTAAATTACAATAATATTTATAAATTTAAGTGCAATAGGATAACAATAGTTTGGTTTTGTTCATTTTTCAAATGTTCAGTCAGTGACACAAGTCTAGAGACCATCTGTTTATGTCACGTTTTACAACCTGTACCGACTAACAACAATTTTTCTGAATTTGTCGTTTATGATCAATATTATTCAATTAAAGTAACGTATCGATTAAGTGGTCTGCGATTTTTTAATCTTAAAAACTATGGAAAATAGCCTAAGCTGAGGAATCACGTCGATTTTGAGGCCGGGGATTTTTTCGTCGTGACTAGACGTGTTGCAGCCTAAACACGACTCGTCATTGTTGTTTGATAGTTTGGCATTATTCAATAAGGCGGTGGAACGAGAGCAATTATGCTGTGATCTAAAAACTACACGTTAATGTTCGATTTTGTGAGAAATATCAATTTGATTTTACTAAACAAAATGTGTGAGGTAAATGAAGAATTCTTGAACATAGCGAACCAACTGTAAAATCGACGAAAATCGTTACTGTGTTACTTTTTGTAAAAAAAAAAAAAAAACAACAATAAAGTAGGTATTCGATTCCATTAAAAACGGAGAATGTCTAAGCGCAGCTATTTAAAAGATTCCCTGGAGATTTCTTCAGGATATGAGTACCTGTCTGGCTGATATCGGGTATATTAACACCAGTGGCGAAGCGTCCTATGAGACAAAGATAGGTTGTCTACCCTGTATACAAATTTAATTAATACCATTAATACACTTGTGCACAAGTTTATGCTTTGTTTCCTACATTTTCTTGTCTTCCGTGGCTCCTGCGAACGTTTGAATTTAGTTGACGGCGAAGGCCTCGACATTCGGCAACACTCTCGCACCATCTCTCTTTGTCCCTTGAAGTTGAATGATTTAAACGTGTAGAGACAAACAGTCGTTTGGTCACTTTCGCTCATGATCAGAACGCTATTTTCGTCAGTTTTTCAAGAATATTTGAGACTTGTCTCACACACCAATTCTGAGCTGTGAACGCGGGCACATTCCAGACACTCGTTTCATAACACAATGGGACTTGGAAATTTGAGGGAACGGCCGTAACAGCATTCAGTAATAAACCTTCACGGTCTGCTTTTGTAAAATGTGATGACCCAACTCAACCCCATGTGTCTTGTCTTCACATTTTTTTATGTTTGAGGGTAAAACGATGGATACTTCAGTAACCAGTTCAATTAAGGCAATCCTTTGACAATGCGACGTGCGTGCGTCGTGGATTGCGTACAACACAGTACAGTAGTGCAGTGCGAAAGTGTACAATGTCCAAATAGCGTGTGATTTCTAGCCTTATTTTTTTAAAAATATTATTGACTTTATTGTGTAAACTGTTAGTGACTAACGATGTGCTCCGCCGAAAGTGATATTGTTGATTCTCGCCTTGGGCGATTCACGAATGTTCGTTTTGTGTCACCCCCCCCCCCCCCCCCCCCCCCTCTCATAACCAACTGTTTTTTTTTATAAATTGTGATATATTACACAAAATTATCTATGTCTACCCTAATTTCAAGGCCACGCTTTGCCACTGATTACATAAAAAGATTTCGCGCAAAAGTGGCCCAGGTGCCAGCTGGTTGTACCTTATTCCACGCCATCCCCATATCAAATATTGCATAATGTGGGAAAGAGACGTCAAGTTGATCCATTGTGAGAACTGTTTTGAACTTGGATTTAACAGTTTTATGGAATCTTTTTTTGGCTGTAAAAAGTGATAGGCATACGTCTGTGATGCGGTGGTTCTTCAGTTCATCAAGAGTAAAGGGGGCATCTTGCCCACAGATTAGAAGCAGAATCACTTCTTTCATTGTGGCTCGGTCAACAGTTGATCGGGAGTCGACTGTTTTCTTGACTTGCACTTTCTTTGAACTGGAAGCAAATGTATTATACTCTTTCGTTTCGAGATTGTTGCATATATTGACTAAAGTTCCAGTGGTCAGACGATCAAGGAATTTCTCGACCATTTTATCTCCCTCTCGATGTCCCTCTCGATGTGCAGTGCTCAAGCTCTTGATGGCATCTTCTGGATACGGCTTAGCTATGGAAAGTGATCTTAGTTGTGGATTAGTCAAACCCCAGGGGTCAGCGTCCCACTCGTTGAGAGCATCAATCACTGACTCCACTACTACAATATCCTTTTTGATTCTTGATGGTCCTAATTCCGGATGCTTATGCTTTGACTTTTTAAAGTGGCTATCAGCCAGCTGTCACGAAAATCGTCATCTTCATATATCAGCCACTGGCTGATTTCATGAAGATGACGATTTTCGTCGATTTTACAGTTGGTTCGCTATGTTAAAGAATTCTTCATTTACCTCACACATTTTGTTTAGTAAAATCAAATTGATATTTCTCACAAAATCGAACATTTACGTGTAGTTTTTGGATCACAGCATAATTGCGCTCGTTCCACCGCCTTATTGAATAATGCCAAACTATCAAACAACAATGACGAGTCGTGTTTAGGCTGGAACACGTCTAGTCACGACGAAAAAATCCCCGGCCTCAAAATCGACGTGATTCCTCAGCTTAGGCTATTTTCCATAGTTTTTAAGATACAAAAATCGCAGACCACTTAATCGATACGTTACTTTAATTGAATAATATTGATCATAAACAACAAATTCAGAAAAATTGTTGTTAGTCGGTACAGGTTGTAAAACGTGACATAAACAGATGGTCTCAAGACTTGTGTCACTGACTGTACATTTGAAAAATGAACAAAACCAAACTATTGTTATCCTATTGCACTTAAATTTATAAATATTATTGTAGTTTAAAGTTTTTTGATTAGACCAATTTCGGAGAAGTTATGGCCCAAAGTATGAAAATAACAAAATCCAAATTTGGGTCCAACAATCCAATTTTCAAAAAACATATACTCGCAATTTTTTATCTTCTAGTGCCCCTCTACAATAAACAATCATAAAAAAATGGTCTCCTCACAAATCGAACGGAAACGCGATTCTGAACCGGACTAGGAGAATACGTTTTACACGTTAAAGAATAGATTAATACTTTAAAGAAATTGGAAATATTTTACAAGTTTGGTGGTACTAAAAATATATGTCCTTAAAAGAAATGTTAAAATACGAGATATTCATAGCCTGTACATTTTGTAGACACAATTTCCGGTTGTATTGATCTGAATCCTTTTGATGGTTATGTTATTATTGTTGTGTTGTCGAACCGAACCGTACGTAATTCAATTCATGTCTCGGAACTGTTATCGGTGGACTGGTGTGAGGCGGGTAACCACGTTACTGGATGGGCTATGTGCGGATGTCATTGCGACATGTCCAGGCTCTGTTACTCTCCGGTACCGGTACTTTCATTAGTCTTCTGTATCATGCTGCCTGCTATTTAGAATCGGTGTTGTGCCAGGTTTTAGAATGATTTCGTTTAAAATGTATCGCAACATTTTATTTTGGTTGCTACAAGTGAATTCTGATCTGTACACTCGGCTCGGCACCACTCCCACATCCCCAGAAACTGAAATATACTCTAGTGAGAGTGGCATGGTTATCACTACAATCCCCCATCCATCCCTTGTTGATTTATACCTACGTACCCTAGAGCACATAATATTATGCCACCTGCATAATGCATAATCCCGCATGGCGTACCGGCATTAATAGATGTCAAACACTAAAATCAATATCGATGTATTGGCTATATTACGTTTTCGCTCTGGATTTGGCTCCTACCAAGTATGTACGCAAGCATTGCAGTTGCTCATGGAGTTGGACAGAGCTTGCTTTCTTGTATAAATGCACACTATCAACTTCACGTACACGAAGACCTTGTTAGCGTACACTTTCGAAACATGTCGCCTAATTATTGCGTAAGAGAATTAACAAGCACAACCTTGTACTGTAATGTCGGTATCATTAGTTTAATACTGTACGTTGTAAGTAAAGTGTTTACATGAACCCCGTACTTAAATGCAATAACTCGACCGCTGTGTTTTATATATATGTGGTATCGACATCGTATAAATATAATGCCTCAACACTAGGCAGCTGATGGTTGCGGTGCACAAGTGCTTATTATTGAAGAACGTTTCATATCTAATTGTTATTTTGAATCGTCGAGGTTTTTCTTGTTTGTTTTAACCTGGGCAATGTTTGCCAATAGAGCAGTGTTTCCAAGTACCCCCAGGTTACTGTAATTTAGGCACTTCCGAGTCGTACTTTCACAACGGCAGATTCCCTGTTCCCTGAACTATGCATGCAGCAGCTATGGCTGTGGGTTGTGAGGACCAGGGCGCAGAACGAGGGATGCCCAAATGTAGTATCTGCGTGGGTCAGTGGCGTATCCAGGAATTGGGAAAGGGGGGGGGGGGTTTCAACCCATATTATAGAGAGTGGAACGGAGACATAATTGGAGTTCCGGGAGGCTTGCCCCCCGAAAAAATTCTCGTCAAGGTAATTTTAGTGCAAATCTGTGCGTTTTACAGCGGCCAACTGAAACAAGATTACTCCGTTTCTGGCAACACATTTTTTTCCTTAGCACTGCTTATAAAAGGAACCTCAATCAATAATTTGCATATTTTTCGTATTGCTTGCACGGCTGTCCGTTGTGATGTGACATTTTCTGTGCTTGCACCTCGAGTCTTTTTCGGAAAATAGTCTAACAGCGAGGAACTCTGTTTCCTCCGAGACATTTTTGACTGGGAAGTGGAAACAAATAGCATTTTAAATTGTATTCACTAGGCACGTTGGTTGCCTGGACTTGAAACTATATCATGATACATTACGTAAGCGTACTTACCTCGTCACTGATTGAGGAGTTGATGGTAGCTATTATAGTATTGATTGCATTGCATCTCTCTACACCCCACTCAACACGAGTTATTAAATTATTAAAAAAACTTTCACCTTTGTGTTCGCAATTAGCGCTGCACTTGTGCCTGTTGCCTGTATTGTCACACTATGCGACCGCCGATTGCGAGACTCAGACAATAACTAAATAATATTAAATAATGTGTTTGGCTGGACCTATGTAGTGGGCATGTGGGGTGCGGGGTCAGCTACATGCGTCAACTTGAATGAATTGCGGCATTGTTTCTAAAAGTGTACACGTTACACCACTACACCGCCTCGCTTTCTGTGGCGGCGTCTTCTGTGCGAGGTGAGAGTCAGCAAGTGTCAAGTGATATGGATTCTGTGCGAGGTGAGAGTCAGCAAGTGTCAAGTGATATGGATTCCGTTCCGTGCCTTGTTCAGTGTGGTTTCACATCCAGGGCCCACCCCGCCAAGAACAGCTGAGGTGTTGGTAGATAAAAATATAATTATAGATCGATGCGTGTATTTTTAACAAAAACAAATGTCTAAAAAATACTGTCTATTGAAATGTTAATGGTCATTTTCCATGTTTCCTTTTCAAAAGGGGGGGTTTTGTCCCCCCTTCCCCCCCCCCCGTGTGTACGCCACTGGCGTGGGTAGTACGGGGTCTGGGGCAAAGCCCTAGCCGCAAGGGGCTAAATTTTTTGGGGTAAATTTTTTGGGGAGTATTATTGCCCTCGAGATGGCTTTAGAAGCGATCTGAGAGTCCATTGGTTTGGTTTATGAATGTACAACCACTTCCTGGCTAGGAATATGTGTAAATTGACGCATTGTTTATTAACGTTACGATTTGATATGAGAAAGGTATCCAGAGGTGGGGTAAGTCATTACCGGCGAGGATACCTTTCAGTAAAACAGCCAAGAATGGAATTACCAGAGGGGGTAATTCCTCATCCCCCCGTCAATTCGCACCCTGGTGAGAACTGCTAGGCCAGCAACATATAGTCTATCATACAGTTTGTCAACACGACAGCATAGGCTTTTCCCTCCTCCCGTGTTACCCCATTTCATGGACCATCGGTGCAAACATTCACATATCTAACTAAAGAATTGCTCCAAGTCACCGAAGCAGTTTGTAATTCGTGGTGTACTGTTTGTTGAATGCTTTGAAACAAACAGAGGTTTGTAGGCGTTTGCATAATCGATACTTCTCGTTCCATTTTTAGATTGCTGGGTACTTCTTTCTTACATTTGTATACACAGAACCGAAAGACAACGATGCACTTCGTCCATCCGTTGGACTACATCTTGCTTGTGTGATGTGATAGGAGGATGTGTTTTGTGTTGTAGTGTCAGTCCACGTGGTCGGGGCCACGTGAATGTCGGTCGGTGGTACGGTTGGTTCTTGGACCTTCGCAGTCGCCCACGAATGCTTTCTTTGTTTCCCATTGTCGGCAACGGGGTCTCGTGAATGTGCTTGTCACGTCACGTCACGTCAGCAATAACGCACGCATATCTGGGCTAGCTAGCATGTAAACATAGTTTGCCGAGCGCGTTGTGGCGAGCGGCAGGATATTGATCGCACTCCCAGAGCATCTCTGTCTCTGTGAGTACCTGCGCTCTGGACACTGCGTGGGCCAGGGTCAAGGACGATGCTCTATGCTCTCCTCATCTCTTAGTACAATACGAGATTATTATTATTATTATTATTATTATTATTATTATTATTATTATTATTATTATTATTTTTTATTTTTTTATTTATTTTTTCATTGTTGGAGTTGGACACAGGGAGCAGATATATAAAAAAAAATTATTATTTTATTTGGGTCGCGTTTCTAATAATTGTTCCTCCATTACAGCCAGCTTATAGAGGTCATGCTATGGTTTATTTATGGTATAGCATAGTTCCAGGTTACGAACCCGACCAACCGCCGGAACAATCTCAGATGAGTGAGTGATTCGTAGCCAACCGGCGAACCCCACTTTCAAATACCTATCGCTGATTGGCTACGAACCACTCGTGTATGACGAACGCATCGGTAATGTTGTTTCGGGACAGACAGAGCGTTTTCATTCTTCACAAATCAGTATCAGTATCACACGCTCATGGTGTTGATTTGATTGGCAATGTTGCCAAAACAAGATGCATAAACCACAAATTATATTATCGCACATTCGTGTATTATTGTTACTCATCCAATCATGTGTGGTTCTCGTGCACCTCAACACAGTTTTGCCGCCGTCCAGGGGCGTGTGTGGGTACGAGTCCTTTAGTTGGACTGATGGATCGGCTAACTCTTGTTACAGGTCGCCTCGGCAGGGGGTGTTGTTTATGAAAGCTAAGATATACCTCGTTGCTTGATCTCTCTCAGTCTCAGTCTCAGGGCATTTGTCTAGTGGAGGCACGTTCCTAGTCAATGGTAAGTATAATAGATCCATCTTCAGTTCGAATGTAGCACATACTGGGTAAACGTTAGGTGTAAGACATATCATTGGTTGAGGAGCAGGATAGAACACGCACCTCATGTTGTAGAGTTACCTATTTTTAGCATATAAGTGATATGAAAGTTAGTATTTGGATTTTTGTGCGTGCAAAACGTAAGAATCAGACGAGATTTCACTTCATGTAATTTTGTTTCGTGAACCGAAAACTACGTGTCAAAAATGGCAAATTCTTATAAAATTCTACTTTTTCTGTATTTCCCTTGCAAACTATTGCTACTTTTAGCGGAAGTTAGCGTAAATTACAAAGTTT